>JAQIXN010000157.1:0-60651 GCA_034698145.1 Proisotoma minuta
TAAATTGACCCTATAAACACGTGTGCAAAATTTGGGGGCGATCGGTTAAGCCGTTTGGCCCCTATCGTGTTTCGGACGGACAGACGGACAGACGGACACGATGGTTACATAAGCCCTGACTCGGGCTAAAAAAACTAGATGATTGTTGCTGAGAAAAAATTAGTCATGTTGAGTGGTCATTTCTTAGATCTGGAAAAAGTTGGCTGAATGAAAGACCTTTCTCAATGTCATATATTATGATTCTTTACTTTGCAACAATCAGACCGTCTCAAAAGAAATTGAGAATTGCGTGTGCAATTTTGTCAAAGCATGTAAAACAAATTTTGAATGATGATTCATAGGTGAAGCGACCGGGGTAGATTTTTCAATATTGATCATGAATGTTCGTGATATTAAGGAACTGAATGAGGTAATGTTCTTTACGAAATTTTTGAAATATAAAGTAGGTATATTATAAAATTCAATGTGCAACTTAAGTTTAAATAGCCCGACCCAGACTGTGTTTCATTATTACAGATATTGGGAGATTTATATGTCCTCAAAACAAATTTTAACGCACAAAATTGTACAGAATCACAAACGTATTTATTTTGCCAAAATTCGAACTCGTCGTATATATAATTACATTATTTGCTTTTAAGTCATATTGTGTCAAACTGAGGGACAGATATATTGCTTATAAAAGCACTGGGTCGGGCTAAAATACTAAAAAAAATGATTGTGCTGTCTGCTAATTATGTGTGCTTTTTAACTGTCCAGTTTTTGTTTCATTTATAATAATGCTTTAGTGAGACGGCTTTGATTTGTAATTTGTATGTTTGTGCTTTTTTGATGGCTCGTTTGTAAACTAACTTTCATTCTTACAAAAAGGAAATACACATACGTTATTCAGGTTTATTGTTAGTAAAAATTGCAGCTAAATATGAGCAACATATATTATTCCTTGCTTCCAGCCAACTCTAAAACTAACCTTCATTTTCCATATTTTAATTTGCACTATCCTGCATTTTTTTTTAGCAAATGTATAGCCACTAATAATTAGGTGCATAAAATGACATTTGTGACTAATTGGCAACATATTTCTCTATTCCATTGAAATGCTTGCGATGGTTTTGAAACGAATTTACCCGTTTAAAAAGGGATTAGGTGACCTGGTACGTAAACCTTAACAATGCCTTCATTTTATTCTTATTTTGCAAAATGCCGTGTTTTATATTTATCTTTGTAATATTGTTGTACACACTTCCGTTAACATCCAGTTCACGGAACTATCAAAATTTTATGCAAATTTTAATTCGGCAGCTTTGATACCAACTAAAACCAGAAAAAACTGGATTGTTGCAGAAAATAACTTACGCCTCTGCTAATTTTAATTTTTTACTTTTTGCGAAGGCTACGCAATTTTTGTTTACATTATTATGCCAAATGTCTAAAATTCCATTTTTTCTTTTGAAACCAGGAACTGAGTTTAGAGATGAATCTGAGAATCTATTGGAAGGACACCAGATTGGGTCATTTAGCAGATCGAGCTGGAAACCGATTTGTAGTCCTTAATCCTAAACTAGTGGAAAAAATATGGGTGCCCGATATTTTTATAGGTAAGTGCATATCTTGCATCATATTTTCACACTCAATTGGTGACCGAATGCATAAGAAACGAGATATTGATTTTAGAAAAGTGAATTAGTGAAAAGTATTTGCGTGTCACATTTCCCTGAAAAAAATTCTGCTTCGCATTCCCTTTATGTTCTTTTCATGTACTTGTTGCAATTTCGCAATACTCCAATTGTTAATTAATTAGTAAACGAATTCTCACGGTGCATGTCTCAGTTTAAATTTGCTTGTATGTAAAACAAAACTATGTAATGGTCAATGTCATTGATGTTTGCCAAAGAATTCGAAGAAGAGAAGTACTAAAATTTTGATCAAAACATTTTTCTATATTGGAAACGCCATACATGTTTTCCATTTAATCAGAAAACGGGATTTCCTGAAACTATTATTTGTAAAAGCTGTTGAAAATGGAAATTTGGGGTTTACAGCCCAAACCATTTGTGTTCTGTTATTGAACTTCGATGTACTGATATTTAAATGACTTCTTTTGGTTTTGCAGACCATGTTAAATCAGTGCAACAGCCAGCATTGATTGCTCGACCTGCATCTTTAAGAGTTTATCCTGATAGCGGTGTTCGCTACTCAGCAAGGTAAACTGCATTTATGCAAAACAATAATTACTTAGCTTGAAACAGAACATGTAATAAATAGTCTGGGTCAATTCATTCTCTCAAGATGAAACACAAAAAAAATGTTGAATTTGTTTTACGTGACTTTGGATATTGATCCAAAATAAACATTTTGCCTAACAATGTCTGCCTTTGACTTGAAGAATTCGGTGAATGAATGACTGTTTTTATATTTAGGATCACAGTGACTATGGCCTGTCAAATGGATTTTCACTATGTACGTAAAGATGATAAATACTAGCAAGGTTAAGCTTAGTTTCTTACCAAAAAGAAAAAAAAAGCCAGTGAAGGAATTTTGGGGAAACTAGGCTAAACATTTTGTATCGCCTCTCTCTCTGCTCTGAAGGTTTTATACATACTTATGTATTATATATTTCTAGTACCCTGCTGACACTCAACGCTGTAATGTGGACATGAAAAGCTGTAAGTCATCCAAGTCTCAAGTTTCCAATTTGTACATTTCTCCAGAGCTCGTCCTTTTGGTCTCAGTTACAGCAACTCTGAAACCCTACACTTGATATGTCAACAAAAATAGCATGTTTTTTGTGGCTGAGAAAGGAGAGTGAAAGCGGAAAGAATTTTCATTATTAAAATGAAATTCCGTTCTGTAAATTAGTAATATTCACGAATGCATACAAGTATCTGTATTTTCGTATTTTCTAAAAACAAGATGCGCAAAAAACATTTAACCTTTTCTTCTAGTATAATATAATAACAGAACATGAGCAATTATATACATACAATACCAAAAATAGACAAGCAAAAGCAAATATGTAGATTTGCAGATCTGATGGACTTTTTGTTTAAAAACTAAAGACATGTTTTGGCAGAGAGTTGTCAAAATGTTTTTCGCTTTATCGACAATCAATTAGGACAGCCTTGCTTCTTTTTATCTTTCTCCTATTCATTTACTATATAATTCCCAAGTCAAAAATGTATTTTAACAGGAAATGTTATTTTTGCAGTCATGCAGCAAAATTTCTGATGAATGAGAAATGTTTTCCTTGCTATGTTTTAGATGCTTATGCAAGCTCGACTTTGGCATTAGATTGGCGTGAGGGCAAAGGAGCTCTGTTGATCGACTACTTGGAACTTCCGAACTTTGATGTTGCTTTGGATGTGACCCAAAACTTTAACGTGACTACATCATCAGGTTAGTTCATTTGAAACATTAGTAGTTCATTCTTCTACCTAGTAGTAAGTAAATAGGATGAGATCTTAGAAAGTGATGAATGAAATGATACTGCGTAAATGATTATTATACAATAACAATAACCGACATGAACTGTTCACTTAAAAATAATGCCCTAAATTATTCCAAGAACGATTTGCTTTGGTTTTGTGGCATAAGATCAAGAATGTTTGTATTCATTAGATGAAATATTATTTCAGACATTCATTAACCTTTTTTCCAGGTTCATACTCCGGAATCCGGTTCACAATTCTTTTGAGGAGAAAGCTAAGTTATCATCTCATCCAAACCTATTTGCCCAGCACCTTATTCATCATTGTCAGTTGGCTAAGCTTCTTGGTACCTCCAGAGTCAGTCCCTGGACGAATGGCCTTGTGCATGACCACATTACTCACATTGACAGCCATGTTTTCCGCAGTTCGGTACGTTGTTCCTTTTCTCTCCATTAATACCAAGTGCAGTAAGATAATAATGTTCCAATATTCTCTTCCAAAGTAATAATTGAATAATTCGGAACTTATATGTAATATCAAAGTTCAAATATCTGCTCGACTAAAATCGATACTTGACTTGTAATTTTAATCATAAATATTTGAGCAGCAATTGTTGCTCAAAACTTTTTCCGTTGCTTTCTTTCTCACAAATAAACTTAACTGTTTACTATTTTACAGACAAAATACACCAAATGTTTCATACGTAAAAGCATTGGACATTTGGATAGTGGTAAGCAATTTTTAGGACGCTCACAGAAAATTACTAATATGATGCCTATGCTATATGACGTGTTTTTTTCGTACAGGTCTGCATAATCTTCGTTTTCCTAACACTGGTGGAATACACTGTGCTTCTTAAGTAATTTCAAAAAAGTTTATGTACATATTTTGATGATCATTTTCAATATGTTTTAATGTTTAATTAGATTACGAAGCAAAAAGACTAAACCCACGCCAAAAATTAATACCACAGCAGCACTTGCTCTTGCTCAAAATGGAAACAGTGTCCCAATGCTTGCGTACAGAAATTACAGAGAGTTTCCCAAATTACAGGTATTAGGAAATCGCCAGGCTAAAAAATAAAAAATATAAATAACTTAATGCTGATAATTTAGAAAACGATTCCTTCTAAGCCACCAGCAGACAATTCTCATAACAATGGCATACCAGCAGACATGAAGGATGACAAGACTGCACATAACAATGAAATGAATAATCAGACGCCGCAACCACGGCCGCTTCCTCCTCCTCCTCCTCCTCCTATACCACAAATCAGTGCAATTGTTACAGGGCCCAGTGATAAGCTCATGAACAAATATGAATTGGCAGCCAAGAAAATTGAGAAATTTACATCTATCGTGATACCCACACTGTTCATAGTCTTCAACTTCATATATTGGCCTTGGTAAGTATTTTCAACAATGATTTTAATCTTATGCATGTGCAATAAATTATACATTGTATGCTCTTATTGCAGGTTAATTGAGTCGGCCAATTATTATGATCATCACAAAGCGTCTACAGTTTATCATGCGTTATAAAAAACAACGTTTTAGAAATATGAAAACTTGATCTTGATAACTTAATATGTGTATCTTTTTGTAATATCATGCTCAATATATAATTTAATCATGTATTGTCATAATTTTAATTTAAAAAAGATTTGTTTTATTTATTCATCGCCATATTGCTGTAAAATTAATCACATACAATAGTAATTATTATTATTAAGTATTACAAATTAATGCACCAGTTTAGGAAATATATTTTTCTATTTTAAAAAATTACAGTTACAGGTTTCTGGAAGGTTTACATGACCTTGTGATGTTAACTCCCTTTAAATGCATATGGCTTTAAGATTGAGGAAATTATTACTTGTATAAAAATGGTACAATAAAACGGTTAGCTTATAATGACTACAAAAATGTTTCGTTGTTTTATATGAACAATGCGATTTCAGGAACTGCTGTTTTTTGTTGTTAATTAAGAATTAAATATCAAAAGCATCAAATAAAATACAAGAAACGACTATTTGTGCATGGCATAATAATAAATCGTACACATTACTACAAAACTGACTTAATATTAAATGGCTTTCATTAACTTTACTAGGCAAACTCGTAGTTCGTTAAGAAAGTCAATTTTAAAAGGTCACCGTAAATTAAACCGGATAAAATACTTGGAAATAATTCCTTGAAGGATAAAATGGACAAATCGATTGATATAATAATAATTATATTGACCTCGTCGGATAATATAAATGCTTCTTCAGAAAAAAAATCTATTGCAGTTCTAAATAAACAACAACAAAGTTAGTGAACGAGATAATTAAATTATTTAGTCTTATTAATTTCGTTGTTTAGTTTCTTCTCAGAGATCGTCATCACCAATACCGGCAAATGCACTATTTTCTAGTAGGAGATTGTCAGAGTTCATGGCAGAGTTTTGACGTCGAAGACTGCTGGAAGAAGGACGGCGTTTAGTATAATTTACTGTTGGGAAGTCTGAAGAAGAACTGTTGCGAGATAAAGATGTAGTCGGGGTTTCGGGTGTGGAAGAATGTCCATTTGTTGTTGGACTTGTGTTTCCGGAAGAACTTGTATTGGATTGCGTTGACGAACCATTGGATAACATGGGTTTAATTATATCCTCATTCAGTGGAATAAAATCCCCATTTCTCGCAATGTAGTAAAACATTGTTCGAACAGAGCGAACCTCAGTAAAATAAAAGAAAAGTTTCCTTGTATTATTATTTTTTTTTTTTTAAATCTTGATGAGGAATATACTTACCCCAATTAGAGATGGATTCTGAGGATGCTGTTTTGCAACAAAGTCGGCTACCATTTCTTTTAGGCACACTGCCATAATCACTGATTGTTCAGACGTTATTGTAACCCATTCCAACTTGTCTTTTGAATACAAGTATTCAAAGGACAATTCTGCTTTCATTCCACCACCAATTTCCTATACAAAGAAATGAAATTTATAAGAAAATTTATTATTTTGTCTTCAAATTTTTAAGCATATTATTTTGAAATTACATGATGCAGGGTTATTCTCCAACATTTCATTCTCGCAACTTTATAAACGATATCTTCTCTACGTGGAGTCACAACCACAAGTTCTTTGTTTCCAATATAAATAGTAATCTCATTTGAAGTCTGAGCGTTTTCTATGTAACAGTACGGAAATTTAATGAACCCATAATATTTCAGTCTTCTAGCAGCCGTTACGTACTGAAATGTTTCTCTTTAGTAAGCATTTTGTTTTCATTGCAAGTCAATATTGTCAAGCTACCTCTTTCTTATTCCCTTTGGTCTGGAAAGTTGTTAGTTGTTTTAAAACTTCTCTTGGAACAATTATCCAACCATTTTCAATGTCTGCTACCGTTTGTACGTAAATAAGAAAGAGCCCAACTTTGTCCTCGACAATTAAATTATCCACACTCAGGTCCCAAGCACTAAATTTCATAAGAGTATGTTAATTTACAAGAAAAAATAATATCGATTATACTCAAAAACTCACCATTTCCTAATTACAATTCTATGATCATCATTCAGCCATTTTAGCGAAATACAAGGTGATTCATATTCTTCCAATTTTCTAACAACTGTAAAAATATACTTGTCAAATATATTTCATTTTTAGCTCCTTAATCTCTTGGGACTCACTTATCCACGTTCCATCCGGTTCTTTTCGATGTATGTACAAACCAAAATATTCGATAAAATCTTCATGTAACTTTACTTCATTTGCAACAACCTTTATGGGATGTAAATAAATCTTATTAAATATCCATCCTTTAATATTAAATTATGCATATTAAATTCATTGTCCTACCCGTAATAATGCAGAAGTTGGAGCATTGTTCCACACATCTACAGTCATTTGATGACCATTTGGTAAGAATACATCCAAAGATCGTTTTGCTTGAGGTTCACTGCTCGTCTCGTGTTGAGCTAATCTTAGGAATCCTGTGAATAATTCTGATTTGCCCACTTCCGGATGTTGACTAGCTACAAATTCAATAGGTGTTCAAAATTAGGCTTTATTATTTAGCTTATAATATGTGCATTTCTTTCGTACCACGTTGGATATATTTTTCTAAATTACACCTTCGTCCTTCCAATTGTCCATTTGTCAAAGAAAGAAATTTCTTAGGAGGAAAGTAAGGAAGATTCCCTGCCCCAAATTCTTTCCTCAATTGTTCATGGAATCCAAGAAATTGGCGATATCGAAGAGAACAATGAAAGTTTCCATTTATATAAATGTTGTACAGCTGCAAAATAAAATGAAATCATTCCATCAGTTTAATTTTAGATCCTTATTGCGAATTTTTGAGCTGTATAAAATATGCTTACTAAATAGGCAGGTTCCTGTCCCCTCACTTCCACGCTGTCTGGTATCGAAAAATGCATTGCACAATTGCACTTGATTTATTGCTTAGCTTAAGCTTGTCAATTGATTAAAAAATCTCACAAATTGGAAGATAAATATTTGAGCAGATTCTACGTTTTCTAATTATTGTTGAAGGCCTACATTTTGCAATGCTTTTAGCTAAAAAATGTCATTTTCACACAAGCCCTAGTTTCTGTCTTATTGCTTATTGCTTTATCGTTATTGGAGTAAGTTAAAATGTCAAAATTTCTCATGAAACTCTTTTTCTCACGGTCTACTGTTTACCATATTATAATAGCAGTACAACTCTAACATCAACAATAGAACAAAATTATAGGAAACAATACAACAACAGTATAACACTAACTTTCTACATAAAACCCTTCTGATATGAAGTACAAAACGAACAAAAAATGTATCACATTTCCGTCTAAACTTTTATGAGATCTCGAAGAGTGTTAATAATACTACTACATAATTGCAATTTACGTGACTGGAGAAATACAATAGGTTATCAAATACTTTGGGTTTCTTGTATAAACAAACACTAACGATTCGATAAGGCCAAACTCCGCTTCCTTGTGCTTTACTTTGTGGAATGGTTAAGTCACTTGAGATTATCAAATCCCACTTGGCTCCATTAAAAATGCCACTCAGTCAGTCTTCTCTTAAACTATTAACTATGTAACGTAAACAGTTTAATAACCTTACAAAGAAATGTTTATAGCTATATAATAATGGTTGCTAAAAACTAAGGACGCAAATTTGATGGAATGGACACAGTTTTTGGCAGTATTGATGCTTGTCTTATTTGTTGTAATTGTACTGATGACACATAATATAGGCCAACTATTTAGCTCCTCTTACTTTCTAACATGGCAAATGAAGCAAGTACAACGAATTTATCCCAAATGTCTTTTTTCCTGTCTTGAATAGCAAAGTGTGAAATGTGTGGGCAGTGAATGAGAGAGAGAGTTCTCTTCCTTAGAAATCTTGCAGAGAAACACAACGAAGCGATCCGATAGATTTTCAGCCCTTCTCTGCACTTTTCCCTTCAATTTAGTAATTCCGAAAATCGGAACAAAACCTTCTTTTTTTAAAATCCCCAATAATATTTGAAAACGGATTAATTAAATGCCAATAATATTGCACTGTCTGATTTTTGGTTTAATGCTTCTTGGTGAAAGCAAGGCTATTTACAGAGCGTCGGATGATTTCTTACGGATAAAATGTTAGGTTGCTAAAAAATTTATCATGAAAAAATCGTTTGACGGATACTTTTGTGGTATGCTGCATATGCAAATTAACACTTATAAATTTCTAGAGTCCCATTAGTTTACAACACAACTATTTATTGATATTTTCGTTTTCAATTTACAATAATAATTTGATGACTTTTCTACAAGTTTGACTGACTGAGTTTTGCAGACAATTTAAAATTTTTACAGTTTGTTATTACATATTATGGTCTACATAAATTTACTTCTTTCTCCATTCTTCCTTTTCCTTCATTTCTCGCTCAACCTCTTCCAAATATGGCTTCAAATAATAATCATCCTGAACAATAAAATATACAATTATAGTATTTAATTAATTATGGCATATTGGGATATTTAATACCTGTTCGTAAGTCATCCACTCTTCTTTTGGAAGGTAAATTTTCTGCATGGAGAGTTGAAGGGCCCGGACGATGCGAAAATTTCTCTCGTCCACGACGCGTTCTGGGAGACGACGAATGGCCTCCTCAACTGCTTCCGTCTCGTACAAACAATCGTGGTATTTCAGCCCTAGAGAAATATTTAAAGATTATAAGTATATTATATAAACATTCCGCTCTAATTGCTTACCGTATTTTTTAAAACCAGAGTAGTTCCACGCCCATCGGCGCAAAGATTCGCGAAATCCTTTGGATGCAGTGGAAGCAGCCATTTCACCTAATTTCTCTCTTTTTTAACACTTTTTCAGAATTTTTTAGGGTTTTTAAATCGTTGTATAAATGGTGCCAAATCTAAGGTTTGATATAAACGTAGATGGCGGAAGAGTGAAAAGATGCTTGTAAACGTTTTGTGATGCCGATGAGGAAAAATGAGACGCGTCATTTGTTCAAAACATTTCGTTTTTTTTATTATTGTTATTCATTGTTGCATGTACATTTTGATTGTCACATTCATTAATGGAAGCAAGCAGCACATTTAATAGTTTTAATATTTTATGGCAACTTTTGACACAAAATTAACACAACATACATGAAATCATTCAAAAATTCTCATATTTTCCATACATAATAAAATTTCATTCTCGCAAAATACTAATGAGGAAATAAACAAAATAAATAAGGTCGATAATTAAGGTAATTCTAAAAAAAATACAACAATGGGGAATAAATAATTGGTCATATTCTTGTGGTAGAAAATATAAATGAACACTGGTAAACAGTTTTCCGAAGAAATACAAAAAAATATGAAAATTATTAGTTACATTTGAATCTTTTTCATATATATTTTTAAATGTTTACAAGACAAACACACAAAAAGAGCATATATAAATTGTAAACATTATCAGTCATCTTTTCATGCAATAAACATTTCATAGCTCATTTCATATCGTAAATTCTTAAAAATAAATTATAAAAATAAAATGTAAAATAAATAAATAACTCATTTAATGGATGCTAAAGATATTTCGCGTGAAAAAAATCTCATTTGTTCTGATAAGATGCTTAAGATTTTGTGAACCATGAGTGAAGGAGTTGCATGGGGTCAAATTCTTGGAGAGGTGACTTTGTTGATGTGGTGGAAGGACTAGGCGTTGTGGTGACCTCGACAGACGCCGCACTAGTCGACGCCCCTTCTGCCACCTTGTCGAAAGCTAGCAATTGGGAATTAGCATCTCCAATGAATTGTGGCTTGTACTCTTTCACTTTTGACCTTCCATTTGTTATAACCACAATCTCACCAGATCCGTTCATCTCCTTGGCCAATGCAGAGCTGGATGAGGAAGAAGAATATTTGCTAACGAATGCATTGTTGGCTCCATTCTTATTTTTACGGGCATAAACAGGCGTCGGTTTTTTCTTATAAATGGGCATTGTTGGAAGTCTGGGAAACTTTGTAGGTCTGGAGGTGGTTGGAGTTGTCGTAGTAGACCCTTCTGTTGTTGTTGTTGTTGGCCTAGTAGAAATAGGCGCTGAAGTTGATGTTGTAGTACTTTTAGAAGTGGTCGTAGTAGTTGTAGTTTTGGGGGCTTTTGTTGGGATTTGAATTTCATCTGTTTTGGACACTGATACTGAAATGGAAGTTGACGTTTTGTATGACTCAGATTCAGGGTTTTTAATGGCGTTATTGAATACAGGACGTGGTTTGACAGCGTTTGGAATTTCATTTACTCCAGTCCCTGAGTTTTCGTTTTCGGGTTCAATATCCATTTCGGGAGAAGAGTCCTCATCCTCATCATCTTTGACAGAGTCGAGAATATTGAATGAATTTGGAAAGATTGGAGCTGGTGGAACAGCAATATCGAGTTTTGAGACTTGAGTTGGCCGTGGAGTAGTTTTCTTGATCACTTTCTCAATTTTCTCACTCTCTTCCGGACTTTCATCAATGTATTCTTGGTGGTGGCGATGGTTATGGCTGTACTCTAGACTTTCCGTTGGCTCAAAAGGTTTCACGGCTGTGTTATGGGTGGTAGTAATGGTGACAGGTGTGGTTTTCACGGCGGCATGGAGCACAGTTGGCGTCTTCTTTGTGGTTGCCAGAGGGGAAGGCCTTGGGGTCGGTCTTTGGTCTGGAATCTTTGGTCCTGGGGTTGTTGGACCCTTGTAGCCTATAACAGTAAATAGATATTCCTTATTTCCACTATTCTTCACCCCCTTTGTTTCAGTGATGCTTTCACCACTTCCGTTCTCATCACTCCCATTTTCACTTGGCCTACCTGGAGGAGGAGGACCTTGAGGACGACGATGATAATGAGGTGGGAAGCCCATATGAGGAGGTCCTGGCCGATGGAAGGGTGGCATTACATCATTAGGTCGGAAATAAACCATGTTGGGAATCCGGGGAAATATATCTGCCTCCTCTGAATGTTGGGGTCGTTGAGGATGATGATTATGATGGTAGAGAGGGGGCTGTTGTGATGGACTGTGTGGGGTCGGACCTCCTGGATGAAATTTTGGTGGAGGGAATGGTCTCTTTGGCCGCTGTTTGTGTGCAAGCATTTTCCACAAACTAGATGGTCTTTTTGTGAATCCTGGTGGGGGTGGGGGTGGTCTGTTTGTAAATGGCGTGGTTATTGTATGAGAACGCGCATTGGGACGTCTGGTTGCAGCCTCAGAGAGGAATTTAACTCGTTCAATTGATGGGGGAGCATAATCAAAAGTGGGGTCTCTGTCCATTGGGTTCCCAAAATCCATTGGCCTCCACGCACTGAAGGGTGTTGACATGTGTCTTGGGGACATCATTGGTGGAGCCACAGCATCTGGGGAAAAATATGATAAAATCAATCTATTTAATATGGCATTATACTTTCATGAAAGAAAGTAAAGTGGAGTATATACAATATTCATTATTCATGGATTTGTAAATTCCATTAAACTATGAGGCTTTGAGACTTGAAAACTTTTTTCTTTCAAGTATTTTTTCGCATGAACGAGCACAAAATAATTGATTGTGGAATAAGAGCATAAGCTTCTTTCTCCCAAATCTAACTCAAATTACCTTTGTCTGAAATTATAGTTATTAAATTCCATATAATAAAGTATTGGTTATATTCATAGCTTTACAAATTATATGTTGTAAATAGCAAATGACAATATCTATAATGACAAGTGCAAATAGTAGTTTCAATTTAATCCCAGTCGAATATTGTTAAGGAAGGAAGACATATAAAGACAGACACCAATCGGCCTATTGACCTCTATACGAAAATTTATATTCTTGGCTCATCTTTAATACAGTGTGTTAAGTGCCAAAGATGAATCTTCCTCAATAACTTTATTGTCTTGGGCTGTTGCATTTTAGATAATTGGCTACTGCACCTACAACGAGAAAATCAAGATTTTTTTTACATTTCCTTTTCATTTCATCGCTTTCGCTTATTCCAAAACACAAATTGTGAGGTTGCTCATTAACATTCATAAAATTTTGCGTTAATGACAGGTTGAGGTTGCATGAGAATGCCGCAAAGAAATGTTAAATGTTCACTACTACTGGTAACTTGGTGGTCACACAATTTCTTGAACCTGATATGAAATTAAAGTGAAGCATGCCTAATTTGTTTACGCGTTTATCAAAAGTTTTTTTTTATCAAAAAAGACAACTTAAAACCACGATATGATAAAATGTCAATGTGCCAAACTTGTGGGAAACTTTACCTTTCCTGTGTATTAGACGTGAATCATAAAGAAAAAAACGCAGCCAGTGGGTGGTAAAAGTGTCAAATTCTTTTTAAAAAAGATTTACACTTGAAAAATGCAAATGCTTAAAACATATATTATTCGTATATGAGATGAATGTAAATTCTCATAAATTCCAGAATTGCGACTGGATTTCTCTGCCATGTAGTTTGATTTATTACAGAAGAGGCAAGTTGAGACTTTGTAAAATAATTTTATTTCTTTGTGAATGAACTTACAGTGATTGTTGGTGGGTTGATGATGAAAATGTGGAACTGTGTCCAGTCTCTCATTTGGCTGTCTAAACTTTTTAGCCACTCTTTGCTGATGCTGAGGGAAGCCAAAGGGTTGTTGGAAGAATGTCCAAGGGGATCGTGCTCTCCGAAACAAAAATGATGGCCATGGAGTAGAGATCTGAAATTCTCTCCTGGCAAAACGGTCTTGAGGCATTGGCATCATCATGGGCCATGCTGGCATAAGTTCCTGGGGCCTGGGTCTTGGGCGATTCCTTCGAACATATCTTCTGTATATCCCCGCCTGTGTGAAATGGAGGGAACAGATTGTGACGAGGAGAGTGAAGCAAAGAAGTAGCGGTCTCATCCTTCCGGGTCACTAGAACAAGCAGACCAAAAACTTGTCTTTCTCTAGGTCAATGTCAAACTTTCCCCTTCCTACCATATTCATACATTCCAAGCAAAATGACCACCTTTGACAGCCAGCTAGTTGCCTCAAGCCATGTTTGTAAACATAACACACATTACCAGTAAAAAGCAAAAGCAACCAAAAGCAGGTTTTATCTCACAAGTTGGTTTGTTTTATGGGAAATACACTTTCGATCAATACAAGTTATGAATTACTTTTAACATGGGATTAACATGTCAATGACCAATATGGAGATGTTGGTTAAAGGGGAAAATGATGAATCTTGCCTAAATAGTAAAAGTGTATTTTAACTGACGTAAAATGTACAACTAACTGACACCTCTATTTGTCATTCCTTGTTGTTTTCGTTTATTGACATTTTCCAACAACACTACTCATCATCGCCAGTGGAATAGAAACGTCTAACTAATAAAGCCTCGACTTTAATTCGTTATTTCTATTGATTCTTTTTTTTTGTATTCAACTTGATTGCAAAGATGAGTCTTTGAATTCATTCACCACAAATGACCAATTACGGTTGACTGACTGGCATTCTTTTAACTGTAAGGATGTTTGAAAATTACTCTCATTTTCACAACAAAAGAGCACGATAAATCGTTTAAATGCCGTACAATTTGCAGTTAAATTGCTATATGCAAGAAAGTAAAAGATTATTGATGATGCCCTGTGAACTCTGTGTCGACAGAGAATCTTGAAGGGAGGGATGACCTAATAAATTTATTGAATGTCATATGCAATTGTTTGAATATCGTATTTTTCTTGGGTTTATAAATCAAGCCAGCAAGTTGAATTATTTCCCAAATAAAATTCTCCATTTGATCGAGTTCATTTCAAAGATTTAACAAGATAGCAATTTCATTTCCAAAATTCAAAGAATATAATACCGTGTGCTAAAATATATACGTGATCGATATCTGAGTAAATTGAATGTTTCATTGCCTGATGCCATATTGCCCTTATCATATTTCTTTCTTTGAAATCCCATAAATCACGTTCCCCATTTATTTTTTTTAAATGCATAATTTAATGCATAAGCAATTTAGTTTATCTTTCCTTATTGTGGAACGACATTTATGAGAAAACAATTTGTTAACCTTTGCCCTTCCAATTAATCTTATGTATTCCGGATTTGAATTTAAAGTATACAACGTGCAGCAAATTGATTGAACATTCATTAATTTTGTTTGTCTTGACTGAAATCATTATCTTTGAAATAGGTCATTTATCTAATGGGAAATTAATACGAATTTTTAAATCATGATTATTGAAATAAATTGTTTTCGTTAGTACATCAACAAATCCTATCTACACAAATCTTACTTTTAAATTAGGAAATGCCATCGCACGAAAAATTGAACAATGTATTTATTTAAACACTCGAGTGCAGACTGGAAAGAATTTCCTTAATTCTTTTTTCCGAATATTTGCATTTCTTTTGTATCTGTCTCTGACAGGAAGTCAGAAGCTACTTTCACTTTGTTGGCTGTAACGAGAGATAGAGAAAAATGAGAAAATGTCACGTTACAAAAAGTAACAACTCTACGAAATCTTTCCCCAAGAGCAATTTTTGGCATCACTTGCTCCGAAAGTTTGAGTGAAACTTTTGCCAACCCATCCATCTTACCTGAAAAAGAAACAAGAGAGAACATATCTTTACCAGTTTACATTTCAATCTTTTTCATCCATCTTGAAGACTGTCACTCACCATCGTGTTTATCGTAGAAAGAGAAATTATTAATAAATAAACAAGTGAATCAAAGATTCACTCCAAGAAAAGCAGGAGTGTGACTAAAATGTCACTCGAGGTCTAATTGCTAATTTAGAGCTAAAGACTTTAGCCTAAAGTTCTGTTGAGCTCCACTTTGCTCTTGTGAATCTTTTAGATCACTCGTCAGGAAAGTTGCAGGTGTCTCATGGTACACTAATTAAAAGCACGGTTCAATTTACTCTGTCACTTACAGTTAGTCTTCTTCTATTCCAACTTTGACTAAATCATATACAAATGAATGAACAAATCATGCACATGGCCGATTTAATGCCTTAACATAACACAATTTCAAATAGACAGAAGTTAATTACAAAAGTAGCCCATCATTTAACTCCTCTTGGAATTTAATTCATTAATCCTTCTAATTTGCTCTACCCAAGAATCAAGAACGACACATTACACTATATGTTTAAATATAACTAAGTATATGTAAGTACATGTGTACCATTGCCAACGATCCTGACAAATTAAGCCACAATAAATTAGAAACGGCTTTCTTTGTAACATTGAATGTTTAATTGCAGCTATTTAGCATGCTAACTACCTGCCTTTGTTTTATTCCCACATCATTTATTCGCCGATGCCCAACACAGATACTCAATTCAATGCAAATAAATCAGATCATGCAGTTCCAAATTTGGTGAGAGAAAATGGGGTGTAAATGACATCCGAACATTAGATAAACAACTGAGACAGTGAACATTAAAGTTTATATGTTATTTGAGCATCGCATCCTCTTTTCATCCTCGTTATTAGCTCACCTATTTAGATATGTATGTATAACGAGGAACTAAATGAAAGAGCAGAGTCTCTATTTGTTTTGTTGAATATTGCAGACTGTTTTGAGACAAATAAATGAATATTGTTTTGTCTATTTGAATCTTGGTTGTGTTCTCTTTTCTTTGACTGTTAAAAGCAACTTTGGTATATGCTAGCTACTCTTTATTTGAACCCTTGCCGATGTCATACATATAATGTCATTTTAGTTGGTTAAATAAACAAGACAGGAGGAAACTGAGAAACGTTAAGTAAACAAACTCCTTTCATGTGCCTTTTTATGAGGTTGAGAAAGGAAACAGATAAAAAGTACACTTTGACATCTATAAAACAAATATATAATATTTTGATAAAATTTATTATTTTGCCTTACTTTCACTGTCTAAGAATAAGTCTTGAAAGAGGTTCATAATTTAACAAAGCTCTTTATTCTTTCAAGTATTCACTGAAAGTATTATATTATTCTTGAGATGCTCAGATTTCAAGATTCTTGTGTAAAGGTTGAAGATAATGGACTGCTAAAATATGAAAAGATGGAATCATTGACTAAAATGTAATTGTGGTGAAGTGGAATGGAAGATGGAAATTGGAGTTGGAATCTGTTTCCTTCCTCTCAATCCCATTTACAACGCACCGTTAAACATATCAGATAAAGTGAACTGATATTTGGTTTGAAGTTTGGAAAATATGATTTCAAATAGAAAATGGATTCCAAGAATTGAATTGAAATATTTGAGGTCAACATTATGGGAAAACTACATAAAGCAAAGAGAAAGTTGGATTTATATTTAATGGAAATATGTCTCAAGTTGACATACAACACACATACACCAGTTAAATATATTATTTGATCTGGCAGGTTGGGTAAACCTCCATCATAGTAATTCTGTGCTTCTCCTCTAGATACTTCCTGTTAAACTTATTGTTCCTTTCAATCTCTGACTTTTCCGGATCTTAAGTTTTTTTTTAGAAAAAAAGTTCTCATTTCCAAAAGTTCTTTAAGAAATGCAATGGAAAAGCAGACAACTCTGGTAAAAAAAAAGAAGCTGTAACTGCGATCCTAATCTCACATTTTAATGGTATATTGGGGGAGAAAGACGGATTTTCTTTCGGATGAAGAGGCATTAGCAAATCTATTCCACACAAAACATGAAAATTATTGAGGTCGAGTGAATATAAGTTATGAGTTGGCTTTTAGGAGGGTTCTTAAAGGGCTCGTTTGATTATCGAGGAAAGTTCTCTTACTCTTTCTACAGAATTTACTGGGAACATGAAAAGTTTGAGTCCCTGAGCTTTGTCTCCTACAGAATTGAGTTCCTTTCACTACGCATTTCCGAAAACAAACTCCCTTTCCCAATGTTCCCCCTTTGATTGCCATTTAGAGTCATAAATCTATCATTTCCGAGTTATTACTTCTACAAATCTTGTCGTCCATGTGCGCAATTTCAAAGGCATTAGGTAGGATTACAGAAAGAAATCTGAGACTATATTTCATTAGCAGAAAGTAAGTTTTCAGTAATCCTTTGATGGAAGATGGAAAATTGAATATTTTATCTTGTTTCCATTAATGTTTCCTTTTTCCTGGTTAGGCAATTTTATCAAACTAGGATGACATGTTTATCCAACAAAGGAGGTGGGAAAATAAAATATGTCTTTTCAAAATTACACACCTCAATGTTGTTTAAATTTATGTTCTAATATCAACTTTTAAATAAGTTTTCCAAAAGCTTGTCATTGTACATCAAAAACTTTTTTAATCTCTGTCTAGCTTGAGCATAAGTTAGGAAGTAGTCTGTCACTTAATTATTATTATTTTATGACGTCGCAGAAAATTAAGTGATGGAAGATTAAGGACAAGTCAAGCTAACAACTTTAAATGGAGGAAAGAAAGGAACGAAAAGAGAAAAGTCTTTTCCTCAAGGGATTCTTTATCAAGTTTATTTCTCAAACTTCAAAACTGTTGAGGAATTAAATTAGCCATAAAAGAAGATTCTATAAATTTGCATATAAATTAAGAGTAAACGATGTTAAAGTGCTCAACCCTCTTTTAGTTTTTTTTTCAATTTTAACTTTTCAAAAACTCTTTATTAGCTCATAAATATATCGTGAAGATACTTGACCATGGGTCTCTTTCATTTTGTGTAACATAAAGTTTGTTCCAACTTGCTTTGAAATATATTCCAAATCCAAGATTCATAAAGTGAAGAGCACATTTCTCAAACCACCACAAAAGCAACGACGGAGAACAAGAACGGCTTTCCCCTCCTTCCTTAAATCTGGCTGGACAAAGAAGTGTCTTTCTTGGCTCCTACTTTACACTACTTAGAGTCACTTTTACTTGGCTCTGCTGGAAGCCTCGGATTTGTATAGCTACTTGTAGAGAAAATGTATTCAAATGGGGACATTGGCCAAAACCAGAGAATTATCTATATTTATACCACTCCCTTCCTTCTGTGACAACATTTTAGCCAGAAACCAATGCAGTTAACTTAACTTCATTGGCTGGAATTTGAAATATATTCGTAGACACTAAAACCGACAAAATGAGTTTAACTTTGGACTGACAACGCACTTTCTCTCTCTACCCTTTGACCCAAAGAACTTTTACGAAGAGAAAGTATTGAAAAATTTAATTTGGAATTCACTTCTTCCCAAATCCTTCTACTGCTGCTCCCAGCATCTTAAACCCATAGATCCAACATGTTGAACATACATATATCATTATACACCACAAGTTAGCCTTCCATGGAGCAAATTCAACTCTGACTTTGCAAGTCAAGTCCAGTTAAACCAATTCAGTCTCCTTTTGCTTTATTTATTACGTACGAAACACTCTTAAACTAAGCAAAACCACTTATGTATAGCCCTTTCTTAGTGAGTGAGTGGCTGCAGAATAAAAAAATCAGTTTGCTGAAAGAGAATTTTACATGGAGAAAATTGAAAGTCAAAGTTTATTGCCTGAATTGGACTGAGATTTTTTAGCCATTACTTTCATCTTCTTTTGCTTCAAACTTTCTCTTCCTTATTAAGTCATGTTACTAGTTGAACAAAATGGTTTCGTCTTGGCTTCTTGTATTTTTTGCATACAAAAACATTTTCCTATTTTATTTTTAAATAACGAAATTACTTTGCATTATCATGTGCACATTCTACTTTATAGTTTTTCCTTTGTTTTATCCAGAAAACCAATCTTGATTTCTTCAAAGAAATGAGATGAGTCTGTAAACCTCAGTCTTTTGAGATGAAAGTGGATTTTTGCTTTAACTTTAAGAATATGACATTATCCTGTTCTCTAGTTTTTTTTGAGTCTGTGGATCAATAAAATGTAATGCGTTCATAAAAATGGAGAATGAAATTGAATAGAGTCTGGTGCTATGTAGAATATGATGAGGCCATGTCTTGACTGGTCTTGGCTTAAAGTTTAATACAACAATGAGAAAGTCTCTGGATAAAAGCTTTGTATCCCAGTTTTGTCAACTTTTACTTAATGTTGTGTCATGCAATCCCTGGCATATGCTTCAAGTCAAACTCTCACTCAAAACTCTCTATTGTTCCCTATTATTGACTTCAGTTGGGGTTTGGATGGTTTAGACACTTTGTGTAAAAGGCTCAAGAAATAAATTGACATTGTCATATTTTATGAACAAATTTTTCTATACAATTATTATTATAGGAGCGACAAAGAACGGAGCAAAACTTTCGTTCCCAATTTCTTTTCCCTTTCCATTCGATCCTCAATAATTTTCTGAGGATATTAGTTAAGTTCATAAGTGGAATCTTAGACAAGAGCGTGTTCTCATTGTACAGAGAGAGAGAGAAAAGTGGCAATAAAAGCTAAATTGGCCAGACAAGTCAAGCAAAGTAAAAGTGAAACGAATCTAGAGAAAAGTTTTTCATCCAACAACTGCTTTGAAACCTTTGAACTCTGTGTGTAATTCTGGAGAGCTAATGACATTAGTGCAAAATATAGGGAAGAGGTGGGAATGTGATATTCCTTTGTTGGATTTTGCACAAGAGTGGGTTGAAGTTGTTGGTTGTTTGTGGCTGGTGCAGCAGAGTGTGAGATATGGCCACGTTTGACTTCTCCTTGGCACAGACTGGAGAGAAAAGTTGATTGAAACTGTCACGCCAAGTGACAAATGAGGGAATATTGCCACTTTTACTTTTACACAGTCAACAACCAGCTCTTCGGGAATTGCATTCCACATTTATTACAACCAACTTGTAGCCATTCTTGGGATAATATTATGTGGAACAAGTGAAAGTTGTCTGACAGCACTACTAACTCCCGATGCAAACTTTAAGCAAATTACAGATCGGGGCATTCTGAAACTATGTATTTTAAATTCCAAAGCCTTAGCAAGCCAATTTATTCTAAAGAAAGCAGGAGCAATAAGCTTTAGCTATTCACAATGCTTACCTTATTATGATAATCCAAAAATAACCCAAAAGTTTCTGTCTATACTACAACCTTCTCTGTAGTCCCAGAGAAGTTGAAATTCGACGAAATGTCAGTGCTCAAATTTTGTATATTTATTTATGCTGATTTAATTTGTTTTGGAAAAGTTTAGGGGGGACAGTCGAAGAAGAACGTGATGGCTTGAGGTGTTTGTGGAAGAAAAGTCCAAAATCCCAAAGAAAAACAGAGACACTAAACTAACTCACAAATAGGGGAAAGTATAATCACTGGACGTGTGTCTCAAACAAGAGGAGAATGTGTAATGTGGAGGAGTGAGCTCAAGTCATTCCGTCCTCTTCCCTGCAAACGCGTGGTCTTTCTGAGGAGACGAGACTCCCTTCCGTCTCCTTTTGGCCCACAATCTTGTCTCTATTGCTATCCTTTTCTGGGGGTGCGTGTGGAAAAGTTGACTTGAATGAATTTCAGCCACAGCCTCAACTTGTTTGCATTACAGCCTGTTCACTCAAGAGGAAGAGTTGAATTCAAATTCAATCCATACAAGAACAGACCAATACCAAAACATGTACCAAGGAAAAATTCTCCTCTTGACATGAACCGGCCTAAATTTTCAATATCCAAAATATAAATAAAAACATGCAAAATTGTACCACAATTGTATCACATTGTTCAGATTTTGATACATGCATATGGCTACTTGAAGAAATCGCCAACACTTGAGCCATATTGTTATTTTATCCTTTCCATGTACTTAACGAAACTGTCGAAACTAACAAAGCACTCAAAATCTTTTTATAGCACATGTACATACAAGGAATCAATAACAATGAAAATACTTGTGAAAATACTTGACAGCTCAAGTGTCACGATAGTTCATTGTCAAAATTTGATGCCACCTATCTAACTTTGAAAAATGTCAAGTATTTAGTTAGCCAATACAATTAAATTTCATTCATCCGCAATGAAACAGTTTTAAACATCCGACACCAAAATTGTGAAAGTGAAAACATGGACTTTGCATGAGAGTTCTTAAAACTAAACGATATAATATAGTCATTGGTTAGGATTGTTGTTATAAAGCCAGTTTTAGTAAAATTGCGTTTTCCAAATATCAAATAATACAGATTTTAAGATGATGTAGGTGCGGCACATCATCTTTTTCCTATCGTGTAACTCTGATTCAGGTATCTGCTCTTACAATTTGGCATCTTCTTCGTTATTGTCCTTGACTTGGCGTAATATTGATGGTTACAAATTTAACCGATGCAAGTGGACCTCAATCGGGTCAAACCACTTTCATCTACCAAAACTTGCATGCACAATGATGAATCTTTATTTTACTCGTTCGAGATCCTTTGTAACTTTTATGCCAAATTCTCGCTTTAAATTCCACATTTATGCAAATGCATTTTTTCATAATATGCAAATTTGTCTAAAGATTTAAACCATATAGTTTTCGTTTTCATTGCAGGTCACGCAAGTATTTATATTGTTTGTTGTGTAAAAATTAGGTCGACACTGAATTTTTAATCTCATATCAAATTTTAATTGCTTACAAATAAAAATACAATAAGTAATTTGTTTCAATCGTGTTTTTCGTTTAAAAAAAATCAACGGACATAAAGCAACACTTATTTGTAGCCTTTCTTACATACAAGATTTATAGTCACTCACAAACTACATATACATTCGTACATTTTTTGAAGAGAAACTAGAGTAAAAAGTTATCTGACCACCCATTTATAATTGTTGGTTAAGACTAATTAAAAGCTAACTAAATGTCTGCATCTTTTAAATTAACAGGGTTGCAGTGATATATTACACTGCTGTCAATTAAAAGTGTCAATACAGAAACCGCACGTAAAAGATCGACATTTTTAATGTTTTCATAACCTAATCTTTAAGGTAAAAGTATAGTTTAGTGAATTATTCAAAGTTCTCTCTCTAAAAATCAAAATTAAAGAGATACTAAACATCTACATGTACAAGAAACTTTTGATTAATCAAAAATTTACAAAGCCCTTTTCTTTTATTTTAGACTTTTTAAGTAAAATGAAATAACCCACAAAATTATTTCATCAACTTTACATAAGATCCATTAAAAATAGTTCTGCTTACTTTTTTTACATGGTTCCATGAGATTTTGAAAACTTTTTCGCAGATCTCTACAAACAAAACATTTTGTAATTAAAACTATAACTTAATCATAAAGCATTTAAAGAATCTCATTGTTGAAATATTAAGATTTTATTCTGATAGTTCAAATGCTGAATGCACATTGCTTTCCCTATAAATAATTTACTAAATGACATTTCAATGTTGTACTAATAAAATCTTTGAAGAAAATTGAAACATTATTCAGCTCCAATTGGTCATCAGCCAATTTCATTTTAAAGGAAAATTTATTGAAATTAAAGTCAACAACATTAATCATTGTTTGTACACCATTTGAGGATGCATTGGATTATTTATCTTGCCTAAAATTTGCATGATGCATGTCGCTGCCAAAATTTTGTTGTAAATACTTGTAAAGCATCTCCCTCCCACGTTTTGAAATGTAATCTTTCTTTATACCTTTTTAATAAATTGGGAATTAGATTATCTATATATTAAATATATAGTGATGAATGTCTGTTGGTTATTGCAAACACAATAGATCAACGGAAACTTGGGAAATATTTGTCTACCTTTGATAGGTCATTCATCGCGTATGAAAGTAAAACTGACTGACTTGTCGACTTTGCCAATCAATTATCAATCATTGCACTAAAACATTAAAATGGTTGATCAGAAGGGAAAGTTAATAAAACTTGATTCAACGCATTAATTTAGTTTTAGCCACAGATTTAAATGCAAATGTTTTGGGTCTATTACAAATTTTTGCGACGTTTCATAAACTCGAGGTTGCAAGTTCAGTTCATCAAATCCGTTCTACATTCTTTTTGAATCATTTTATGGTTTGAAAGCGAACTCACTTTAAAACTGGTTCCTATAATTTCAAACGTAACACACGTACAATGATCAATATATTCAAAATGCTCTTCAAAATAGCTGTCGCAGGAAAGGAAGCCAAATTAATCCTCCTACTTGAACTTGCAAGCCATTTTATATATTTCATTAGAATATACCCAATAATTTTCATTAGAGTTTTATTGCAGAGAAGGAAGAATTTTATATTGCACTAATTTTTGCAAACTTGATTTAATTAATAATGCATGCCAATTTGTCAGTGTAATTTATAATGTAGACCCACAACTATAAAGTATTCAAACATTTATTTTAGTTCACCTTACAATGAGACAAGGAGGATTAAAAACTCCAGCACTATTATAATAAAATTCATAAATGTAATCGCATTAAAATCGACGGATACCTAATAATAGCCATCTAATTAAATAGGATGTAGAATCCTTAAGTTATGCGGCAGATTAGTTGGCAAGTGCAAAAGCAATAAATTCATGATTGTGATAATTTTTTATTGACCCTTGTCACTTTTTAATTGCGAGGATGCCACTATTCAGCTATGTAGATTACCAGTGATATTAATTAAAATTCAATACGGACATTTCTCTTATTTGCATAATTGATAATAAGTAGGACCTGGCTTGACTTTGAAAAAGAGGTTTAAGTGTTGCATGGGCATCTTAACTTTTAAATCATGTTTTTTGCTCAAAATGTGATGCCTTATAATGTCGTTTATCGCCAACAATTTGACAACTATAAGCGTCGCATTTTCTGTTGAATTAATTATTTATTGTTAGTTCCGTTTCAACCTTCCTTTTTTGTGTATAAAATATTGATTAAACAGGACCAATGCGTACAACTACTTACTTTACAAAGTATCAAAAAAAGTCGTAAATTAAGTTGAAATTTTGGTAATGGGTAGCAAATATTTTTTGTTAAAAGTCCTTTCTCATAGCTTCTGTGTAATTTTTGGTTGGGCTTTGTCATTTTTTTTTTGTGACGTGCTAACGTAAGATTTTAACAGGAAATGTTATAATATAAACGCTATATTTTTTGTTTATTAAGGCTTTCACAAATTATTACTTATCGTCAATTAATGTTTGCTATAGTCAGTTTTTGCATGCTCTGGCTAACAAACGAAAATTATTCATACATTATATAGCTTACTGAAAACTGAAGAGAAAAGCAAGAAACGAAAAATTAACAGTGGTAATAAGCATATGCCACAAACATAAACAGATTTTGACGAGACATTGTATTAATTGCTTTACCACATTTAAACATGTAACTCAATCAGTTAAAAGCCAGACGAATGAGGGACTTGTTACAGATTTTAATATTGTGAGAAATTAGAGAGCGAGATAGAGTTATTAAACTAGCGTCGCTTTTTAAGTCAAACAAAACTGGATTATTTCTTGCGGCTTGATCATTATCAAACCAAAATGACATTAGAAATCTTGTTAAATCAGAGGAGAGTGAATGAAATAACGCAGAGCAGAAACAAAAAACTCTCAAACCATGTTACTTGTTCTGACCAAATGAAAATTAAAACATTTAAAAGTATTTCCTTCATTTCATAATTTGTTTTCATCTTTGTTAATTATCAGATTTTCTAAAGTTTATTTTTTTGCTCTCATTCTTAAGTTCTAAACGGTTATTCAATTCTTATATCTATCTCAAAATATCTTTTAGGAAAATATTTCTGTTATTTATTCTTAGGTGATTTAGGTTTATTAATTTCCAGTTGTATTCATGTATAAGTTTTAGATGTGTAAAATTTCAACCTCCAATCTTTGAACAATATTTATATTTTCTATACTCGTTAAATCCGAAAATGACTTCGTCATAGCTGTGGACCATCCCAAAAAGTACGACGTTTGTAAGAACCGTGACAATGAGTCCAGGAATAGCCATTTCCACTTGTTTCATGTCACTCTTGTCAAAGACGATTGCGTTCGGAGGAGTTGAGATGGGCAAAATGAAGGCGTAAGATGCAGAGACAGTTGCAGTTTCCAGCAGATAAAGCGGATGGACGCCTTGTGATTGAGACTGCAACAATTAAGTTTACATGCATTATTTAACAATGAATATATTAAACATCGTATCTACCGCAGATATCAAAACAGGGCTGAGAATAGCCGCAGTCGCTGTATTAGAAGCGATGGTCGTCAATACTGCAACGATTAACAAAACAACCAACAAAAAAACCGGCGGTGACAAACTGAGGAGAAATTTGTTGGTTTTCAAAATTTCTGAAATTGCATCCTTTAATCCAGACTCGGTGATTGTTTTACTAATTGCAACTCCTCCACCTTCATAAAAATGAAATCCTTAATTTTCTTTCACAAATCTACTTTCACTGAAACAAACCAATGAGAATGAGCGGACCCCAAGGCACACTCTTTTCCACTTCCCTGTATTACGCAAAATATACTAATTCAATAAACCGAGTGTATGAATATTATTATTAATAACTATTTGATTACCTCCAAGGTAAAATAGGATCCTTCATCCCATGGCTTAGCCCTGGCCGTAAAGTAAATTAGCAAATTGTCATCTTTATGTAGGTAAAATAAAATATTTGACCCAATACCTCCATTGAAAAAATCCTTGTAGTATTTCTTGTCTTTTGGTAGAATGAAAAGAAATATGCAAATGAACATAACAGGGACAGCAGGTGTCGTGTAGGGGATAGCCTTTTGCGGTTTTGCCGTGGCGTTGCTGGCGTTCGGCGAGCTTCTCGGTCCTTTCGCAACTCTCAGAAAAAAGTTGTCCCACGCAATAGACTTGGAGACGTTCTCTGTTATCCAGAGAACTACCAAAAGAATAAAAAATAATAAAACCAAAATTTCATGCAAACTTATGGGACCCAATTGAGAATATTTTGCTCTGATTGCATTTTCAATGTTATGAGAAATTTTTTTCCGAGCCATTATTTCTTTTTGTTCAAAAGGCGAAATCTGCTTTCTAAAATTCTTCAGTCCATGTGGAATACCAGTAAAATATAGCAGCAAGACCACCCAAGTTAAAAGAGTTGAAATGAGCATGGGGACAACATTAAACACTAGCCTGTAAATTTTATTATCCATATATATTTACTTCCTCAATTTAATAAGAATTTCATATGTTTTACATACCATCCCAGAAAGCTGACCGTCACAGCCTCAATGCATTTCTCAGCATTTATAACTCTCGTCTTATTAACATCTCTTAAATCCGCACTGTTTGAAGAATAATGAAATTTTTGTCCATAATTTTAATTTCTACTTTCTCCTTACATAAAACTATCAGCTGCATTTTGTGTGATGACATTTGTTGCCGTTCCAGTAACTGGACGAAAAAACAATATAAGGAAAAACGTGAGAAAAATATGCAACTAATACTTATTCCTGTTCCTCCAATATTCGAAGCCCAAGCCACGCCAAGTAAAAACATAATCTTTATATTTCTAGCTTCTTTATCCTTCTTTATCTTTATTTGCTCCAAAACATTGGTAACAGTGCTGGATTTACATAAAAATGATAAAACCATTACTAGACATTATGACCATATAGAAATTAAAAAAGCTACCTTTGTCTCACGCTTGGTCTAGATGCATTGTCAGATGCGACTGCCGACTTTCTCTGCACTAGAGCACTTGCATGAGAAGCTCTTGGAGTTGGCTCTAAAGGTTTGTCACCTTCCGCAATCGGGATCTCAATGTTGGCATTAGCAAACTCTTCCATGATCACATAAACAATCGGCACCATCATCGCCGTTGTACTATTTATCCATAGTTAAAGTAGAGTTTTTATGATCATGTAATGCACTGGATTAATTAATTTACCTAGTGTTATTCATCCACATCGAAAGAAACCTGAAAAAATGCATGCATATAATTTTGTGGATAGTTAATATTGAATTGTGTCAAACATTGATGTCATCATAGTCCCAAAAAGAAGCAAGGGAACTTTTGCTCCTACAATGGTTGCTACTTTTAACGCAATTCTCGTGTGAAGATTGGAATATTCAAAGGACAAAGCCACAATACATCCACCAATAAGCAACTGCAGTTAAAAAAATAGTTGAGATGAATAAAAAAAAGTTATGCACATAGAAATCAATTTATACCATCACAGAATTATTCAGATATGCACTCGTCACATTTTCTAAAAGTAAATATGTAAAAAAAAAAACTAATATAGTAAAATTTAATCATTCATGTAAACAAAATTTACCAGTGTCCATAATTCCCATAAGGGGACAAAGATATACCGGAGCAAGAGATGTGACAGGAAGAGGTAGACATTCACTGACCCTGTTTAAAAATATGTAACTATAAATGCATCGTTCTTCAGATTTATTTCAATATTACTTTAAACTGACCAGTAGCATGCCATCAGCAAAACAACAAAAGCACCTCGAGATTGCTTCCATTTAGGGTTTGCCGCATTCTATGATAATAAATTATTATTAGTAATGCAGACAAACTTTTTAAAATTGTTTTATTAAAATATTCTGCCTTTCGTTTACCTTTACATCAATTCCCTCCCACAAAAAAAGCAACGAGAGCACCAGAGGGAACAAAATAGTCAAAAATGGTTTCCAACATTTTTTCCACATGAATGCCGCCTTAAAACGAAATGTCATTGGCACTTCTGGCGTCGATTTGTCGCTTCTTGTGCTTGGCGTTGGCTTCAATTGTGCTTCAGATGCCATTATGAGTATTATTTGTGAGTATTTCTGAGTACTCAACCCATGAAAATTTTATTTTTGTAAAATGAAACTGCAGGGCACATTTCATAAAATTTCCTAAAATGTTACTAATGTTACAAAAGATATAAATTTAATATTATTGGCGTGAAAAGCTGAAAATGTTTTAATTTCCAATCGGGTGCATCAAAATGGCCACCCGACGTAATTCACATTCCAAAATTCCTGTAAGTTCAAAAAGCAGATCAAGATCACGTTCCTCTAAACCTAACTATGAGTCAATCAAAGACCGAGAAGCCTTCCAAGAAACAGGGATCGGGGAAGGAATTGATGAGAATACAATGTTTGAGCTAGAGAAAGCTTTAGCTATCTGCATGGCAAGTGACTCTGAAAAGTCGTTTAGCTCAAACACTGAAGACAACTTGATGGATAATTATGGTGTCAAGCCAAATCAAAGTTTTATTGAAAATACAATCGAGCAAATGTCATTTTCAAGCGAATTATTGATGCAGTCAAACGCACATAACAATTCACATCCAGAAAGCGAGCAAAGTGCAATGGATGGAATTGTCTCCGAAGCTCTGGTTAGCACAGAAAATCACCCTGAAGTTGACATCAACAACAATTACATATATCTAGAAGAAGACACAGATTTGAATTCTAATAATAAGAGTAACAGATATAAGGAAGAAAAAGATCTTAATATCATCATTTCAAAAGGAAATGAAACCTTGCCCACTGTGACCCTTTCTCCTTCTCCTCTTAAATCTCATCATCTCCCAATGAACCAACAGATAGATCTTCCTGTGGGGAAAACGTTGACTTCTATTCTTCACCAAGCTTTTCAAAAATCAAGGAAAACAAAACCCATGCTCTCAAAGCAAAGTTACAAATTTTCCATTAAATCTCTTCACAATTTTAATAATCAAGAGATTGGAGAGCTTCCAATTCTTATGCCAGAGGATATCAGCGAAAACGATCAAGACGTTGACCAAATATCTGCAGAAACTCAACCTGCATTAGCTTCTTTTTTCAATGCCATTAGACCGGACGCATTGGAATCGGAATTTATTAATTCGCTTTACGATTACGGATGTCGAATGGTTTCAGGTGGATTGGAGTATTTGAATATGTTCGTGGGGGATGAAAGTGACCTAGCCCCTAGACTGGACACAATTTCATACAATGGATACAAATTGATATGCGAAGGACGGGGCCTTCTTCTCAGGGAAATAAAAACGAATTGCAACTTTGCTGGAAGCGAGTTCCGAATCATTGTGAAAATTGCCATTGTTTCAGGAGACCCCATGTTTTACACGACAAAACACGAAGATCATTCATGGACATTGGACTACAACAAAGGAGCAGAGTTTGAATCACGAATCGCACTTCATGTTCCATTAGGCGTTCTTTCCAATTCGGTTACTTGCTGGGTTGAGAATTGTTCATTTTATATCGGAGGGTATTAATAAACTGGACATTTCTATTTTAACATTTTCATTTTTTTGCATAAATATAAGTAAGTGCTAATTAGTTAGTGTTTGATCTCTGCACCCAAATGAGCCATGCTACTACATTCTCCTTGATAATCCCCGAAACCGAAAATCCACCAACTTGTTGTGTGCGTCGTCACAAATAAAACTGCGAGACAAATTACGTTCACTAGAAATCCTGGTTTCATCATTTCAATCAGTTTCAGATCGGATGAACTGTACACAATGGCGTTTGGGGGTGTGCTCACCGGCAAAATAAATGCATAGGAGCTGATTAAATCATGGACAAATATTTATCGTTAATCGACATTGATTACTGCATGCAAACGTTAGTCAAACATACCAAGCAGTTGACGCTGCGTAAACCATGTAAAGAGGGTGCATGTTTTTCACATATGACATGCCAAGAAGAACCGGAGTGACTATCGCAGCAGTGGCTAAAGTTCATAATTAAAATTAAAGCCGAGAACAGAAATTCTGATGACATCAGTTTTTACCTGTATTTGACGCAACTGATGTTAAAGTTGCAATGAAAACTAAAACAATGGCCAATATAACAGGACCGGGGAGGGCTTGAAGAGTTTCATTTGTCTCAAGATACGTCTCAACCCATTTATTCAAACCAGATTCCTTAGCTCCTAAAGCCATTGCACTTCCTCCACCCAGGAGAATGAAAATACCCCAAGGGAACTTTCTTAAAATAAAATCGAATGATAAAAGTGGGTCTTTTAACCCTTCTCCAAGACCTAAACATAAACATAGAGTAATAATTATATTGTTAAAAAATAATTTAGATAAAGTACCTCCGGTTAAAAAGTTTTGGTAGTAAATAGCCTTCCCAGGTATGACGACTAGTATAAGGCAAAATTACATATACTTATATTCAGATCAATCATGAAAATGGGATACAAATATAATTTCACTTACACATTAGAAAGCAAATCATGAGTGTAGGAGTGCACTCTTTTATGAGACTTTTTCCAGTTGCCGTTCTCTCAAAAAATGGTAGCGAGTCCCATCCTGGGATAAATTGAGGATCTTTAAACACCCAGAGAAAGACCATTATGCAGAAAAGTATGAGGACTCCAAGCTCATTGAATCTCATTGGCCCTAAATATATTGGTTAACAGCATAAAATATTCAATTGAGTTAACCAGTATATAAAACTTGCCTAGTGCGTCATATTGCGCTTTCATTGTTGTCTCTACACTATGTGCAAACTTTTTATTCATTGCTTCTATTTCATCAGCATCTGCAGATTTCTTTTTCCAAAACTTTAGGAATGGTGGCAACCCCACGAAATGGATTTGCAAATAAACCCAACAAAGAAGTGTATTGATTATCATTGGGCCCCAATTAAATATCATCCAATCCAGAAAACTGATTTCAAGCATCTTTCTGTAAAAAAGATTTCTTTAAATGACTTCACTTACAATTACTTACAAACATAAAATTATTATTTAAAAAAAAAACCTGCATTCCGGAGAAGCCATTTCTTCATCCCTAAATTGAAAATTCAATAAGTTACAATCCTTAAGATTGAGAAAATCGTAAATACTGACGCATCTTTTCGAACAAGGTCTAACACGATAACATTCGTTCCACTCCCAGTGATAACCCCAGTTCCACCTGTATGGGCAAAATTTTCATTTTTTTCAAATTTTTTTTTGGCCTTACGTAGTGTAAAATTGAAAGAAACATTTAGAATAGGAAATAGATGCATTTCTTTAAAAGGAAAGGCTGTAAACAAAATTTATCAATTCGTCTCACGTCAAAAAAAACTCTAAAAGGGAAGGAGTATTTTTTGAAACAATATTTTTTACGGAATTATTGTCTTTGAACATTGATAAGGCAATGTGCAAAGTTTCGCCAAAATTACGACGGAGTTTTACTAAGCAGTTGACGTATTCTTCTTCACCTATATTACTGCTAAAAGCTGTTGCAAGCAAAAACATGGTTTTCATATTATGAATTCTCTTGTTAATTTTCTTCATTTTAGCATTCTTTTCGTTGATCGTTTCCTGTGAGCTAACTTCTAAACCTTCCTCTTTTGTTGCCGTTTTATCCCCTTCATCTTCTTCATTTACTTCCAGCATTTTCTATTAAATTGGGGAGAGTTATTTCCATAAAATATTTCATTAAATGAGAACCTTTTTCAGTTCCATTATGATGGCGTCAACAATTGGGACCTTGGACGATATAATATATTATTGAATATTATATTTTAGAATACTTTAATCGTACCATCATTGCAGTTGTACTAAAAGTAAAAGTTTTATGAATTTGAAAAACCTTTGGAAAGTATTATATTTTAATTTACCTTGTGTTATTCATCCACATTGATAAAAATCTGAAAAAAATGGATTTGAAAAGAACCAAAAGTTAATCCGAATAAGCATAATCATAATTCGAGAGCATTACGCTGTGGTCCCCATAATTCCAAGCATGAGCCTATATTTATTTGCAATAAAATAATTGCAGTTTGATTTGTAAAATTGTATGTAATTGTCTTACTGTGGAATTCTTGCTCCGACAAATTGAATTACTTTTAGAGCAATTCTGGAATGAAGATTGGAATATTCGAAACTTAAAGCCAAAACGCAGCCACCAAATAGAAACATAATAGAATCGCTGAAATATGCAGACGTAACTTTTTCTAGATAGATTTAGACACGTGTATTAGTTCGCATAACCAAAGCTCAACAATTTTAAAATTTACCAGTGTCTACTATTCCAAACAACGGATACAAAATGATTGGAAGGAAGGCTGTTATTGGAAGGGGTACGCTTTCTGTGCACCAGTATATTGCCATCATAATCATCACATAAGCTGCGTAAGGTTCCTTTAAAGTAGCCAAAATTTTGATTAGATTTTAGAAAGGGTTGGATATGAAAAAGAAGAACTTGTTACCTTTCCAGTGTTACCGTGAAAAAATACGGGGACAAGAATAAGTAGAAATGGGACGGAAATGGTGAGCAAAAAAGACCAACCATTTTGAAAAAGAAAAGTTAAATGCATCCAAAATGTGATTTTTTTATTTTCTCCTCCCACTTCCCAAGATTTACTTTTACAAATTCCGTCCAACATTTTTGCAAACTTATTTTACAAAAGTTCGTAGAGACGCCAACTCGAAAAACAGACAAAATAAGAAAACAGGATGTCAGTTTGAAGTAGATTCATAGACATGATCCGTCACTTTGATTTCGGCAGATCAATGATATCAAATACCTAATCGACATTGGCAGCTAGCTGACATGTGAATAGAAATTAAACCTGAAGCAGATTTTTTTCGTTAAAAATCTTATAATATGCTCCTAGCTTGTTGAAATCAGGATAATATAATCATCACGAAAAATGGAAAATAAGCAAATTGTACGAATCAAAACATAATGTAAATTGACCTCAATTATTTCGATTTATTAAAGAATTGCTTACTCATGCGAGTAGTAAATACCTACATAATAAAAATTACAATGTTTGCGTAATGCGAAAAGGCGTAATAGTAACTGAATATTTTTACTTTCACAATAAGTTTCCAATATTAATAATAATAATTATTATTATTAAAGAGATTTTAGAATTTTAATAATTTGTTTTGCTTACGCTTGGCATAAGTAATAAAATAAAAAATATACTAATAATTATTTATTTGCTATGTTTTCGTTTCCGTTCACGATGAGAGTCTGACTCTGAGGGGCTGCTGCTGCTTTCTCTCCTCTCCTTCTTTCTGCTGCTTGATGATTTCTTCTTGGATTTCTTATGTTTCTTATCCCTGTGATCCTTGTCCTTTGACGATACTCGCTTTTTGCTTTTCTTTTTTTCCTTGCTTAACTTTTCCAGTTTTCTATTTTTTTTTTTTAAAAAAAAGAGAGTAGTAATATTAAATTAAGGTTCTTGAAATTTAGACAATATTTTTTTTTTTAAACTTGCCTCAAAAGCTTCTTCTTTTGCTTAGTGGACAATTTTTGAAGGAATGCTTCTTCAGGGTTCACATTATCCTCATCGTAATCATCCCGACGACTTGGCCCAGGGAGCTCTTCATCGCCAGAATCGTCCAATAACTCTTGGTTGGCTCCAGGTGCATTTTGCCTTACACCTAATGCACTACTTTTAATTGCAAGACCTTCCTCCCTCATCTTATGCATAAGGAAAAGAGGATCCGTCTCTAATCCGTCCGTGTCATGAGCTTGTCCGAGCATAGGACATTCTCTATCCGTGTTGATGTGACCCCATTTGTGACACCGAATACATCGGACATTTCTCACTTGAATACCAAACGGTTGATCCCGAATCTCTTCATTTCCTTTACAATAGCTGAAAACAAGATAAAAGTAGAAGATTATATATTGTTTACCATTCACAACAGTGCTTTAATTGTCAAAATGAACTTACTCTTCTCTTGGGGCGTTGTACTTTCTCTGCCATTCGAATTTGAATTCTTGTTCTCCTCCAGGTCCAGTGTCTTTTTCCTTTTCCCGTTTCATCCCTGGGGGTGGCTCGTACATAAAGTTGACGCTCAGCTTGTCCTTGCTATCCTTACTGATAAGTGCTCTGTAAATGAAAAAACAATGGTTTGAGTTAGTTGAATATTGATTAATTTCAATTTCTGAATGATAATTAACTATTAATTTGCTTACTTGTTGTTGTAGAGGTCTTGTTCCTTGTCATATTGGAGCTTTAGTTCTTCCTGTTTCTTTTTGTAGGCATCTGCCTTTTGCTCTGCCATCCAAACCCTCTTCAAATTATCTCGGGATGCAGGGTGGAAAAATTTCTTGCACATGTAATTATTAAATCCCTTCCCCATTTTGATTTTTTTTAATCGAAATTAAGTTACAACAGTGAACAAGGTCAGAAAATTGAAACGAGCAAAAAAACAAGGAACTTGGTTAAAACCACTTTTACTTTAGTGTGTCGTGGAACAATGGAAAGAAATATAGATTTTTTTGTATTTTTAAGTGAACTTAATTAAATATTTAATCAAATAGTTCCTATCCGTCCCACAACCAAAGTAAAAGTGATCGTTTTTATGTTTTCAAGCTTCGCGCTTGTTTGTTCTATGCTATGCGGGGAATGTGAGACTGGGGAGAAAGCAAAACCGGTGAAGGTTTCAAAACGGCTGTAAAAATGTGAAAATTATCGAATTACAAATTGCAGTTATTTAGGCCGTTAATTGGGGTGAGGGGACTGAGGGGTGAAAGTGTCGAGGGACTGAAACACGAAAAAGAAAGCTCCTTCCGGTGAAAGTTTGAAGAAAGTGCAACAGACAACAGATAAAAATTATTTTCTTAAAAAAATATATAGAATTATATGATTTTGATTGTTGCTTGAAATTGGGAATTTCATCAAAATTCCCCGTTGGTCGTTTGAGGAGAAAACTGCAAAATTTGCAATGAATGAAGTAAACTGGTGAAAGCAAGGTAAGGAAAGAAACTGCTTAAACCAAATTCTACCATATGTTCACTCATTTCTTTGCATAGATCACCAGTTGCATACTATTTCATCAAAATGCATATATTAAACTCGTGTTTGTTTATAAATGGGAAATGCATTATGCAATTTAATAGTTTGCATTCTGAAAAATAAATCAGCAATGATTTGTAAGTTGGATATTCAACTCAATATCCAATAGAGAATTAGGTTAGTTTCACAAACTTTTTGCTAAAATGCATTCAGCTCATGAATGCAGTCATTCATTCAAATGCAATGCATTTTTAATTGAGACATAAATGTTTTAGCTCGATATTTGTTGCATCCAATAAGTGGAGAGGAGGAAATGTTGTAGAATTGTAGACAAACGAGCACGACTTGTTCACGTGGCCACTTCGTGAACATTTGACTATCATGCAGATGCTGAGGGGAATAAAAAATCTGGTTTGTGATGTACAACTGTAAACCCTATAACCTTATTGTGCCAGACACTGCGTGTTGCTCTATACTTTCGAATCCTTTGCTTAAAAATGCTGTTATATGGAAATTGAAGGGTTGTGTTATAATGCACTACTTCTTGCATCTGTCTGTTAAACCTTCGTCATTGACGAAGAAGCATTTCACGATTACCTTGGTCTCGTCATTACATTCATAACTTCTCTTGAGCTTGACCATTTTGCGAAAAGCTGCAAAACTTTATTACATTTTCATTAAAAAGCTTTGGGAATAAACGTAAGTCCAGTTCTTTTTTTTTTTGAGGTAGTTTGAGAAATGATAATTTAATGGATGCACGAGCTGAGAAGGTGATTCTTCACGTGCATCCCATTTAAGATTAGTTATTTTTTGACTTGTAATGTCATTTTTATCAACAAAGGAAGTTCAGCCAAAGTTTATTGAAATGGGTTGAGCTTAAAACGGTTTGGGGCTGTTTGTATGTATTATTAATTTTATATATGACATTATCTTTACAAGTTTGCATTACATGAGAGACAGCTACACCTTATTGCTATCAATTTTGTCGAAAACAAGGCAGAAGACTTGTGACCGAGGTTATCTTCATCATGCTCTGAAATAACATCTAGCATTTTTATAATCCAACGAGAATATTGCACTGAGAACTTGCAAGTTGTTGACTTTAAAAAATTTGCATAATACCCAACATTTATGATTGAGTTTGCAAAAAAGAAAGCAGTACAAAGTCCAAATCTTTTATCACCACATTTATGTATTTACGTATATTTGGTCGTGCAGTCTCACTCATTCTCCATCCAGTCCTGTTATTTAGACCAAATAAGATACAACCTCATCCAGCTCCAGCCAACTCTGCAAACAAAGGCTTATAAGTTGGAGAAACTTGTTGCGATTGTCACAGTCTCATTTTAGCAGTTTATAAGCAAAATTAGCTATTATTGTATGTTCTTTACATTAAATGCAGACAAGGAAAAAAGGTTAGTATTTATATACAGAGCAGTTGCATAATAAATAATAAAAGTATTATCCGTAGTCTATGCATTTTCATAACAAACACGCGTCTCACAAATGTTTGTAGAGCCAATATTTTCATTTTTATCTTCTAAAAGGTTGTTTACTTGTACTGATAAAAAACTTTAAAATTTTCCATTGCCTGCGGAAAGGTTTTCAAAAATCCGTTGTATTTTGTATTTTCATGCTGGTATTATTCCATTCACAGGGATTAAGTAACCTCACTCAAGAATAGCAAAGAAGGCATAGACCCTTAGTGAGTTCTCCCTTCCGTGATTTGTTATGAAAAGTAAGAAACTCGTCAGCACTTCCCTGGACCCGTCAATTACTTTACCTTATTAGTTTGGGATAATAATCAGTGTACATCTGACTGTTGCCAGTGAATCAGGAAATCCAATGAACTATTCAAACCAGTGGTTCAGTCCATCAGCCTTTGTTGATTGTGTGAAAATTCGCGTTCGTCTTTGTCAACTTCATCATACGTTCAAGTGGCTTCATCTCACAGTTGCCCTACATAGTTATCTAATTTTCATGACACCCTCGGACGCTTGTTGTTAAACGTTGTGAAAGATTTGTTGTTAATTTTTTTTACAAATATTTATTAATACTACGCCAAAAAAACTCTCAAAGTGATATAATAATATTGACATATTTTTGAAGATCTGAAACTGTTCTCTCCAGACCCGTGATATCCAAAGTCTGTTACTCTTAAGTAATTTAAACGTACAGAATCAACAAGGCTGAAATTCTTCATACAGATATACATATTACCAAAGAGCAAGTTAGCAAAATGCAAGCACTTTTGAGCAAAGTATCCACCCTTTCCCTTGGGGCTTCTTCTCGAATTACCTTTGTAAGCACGAATCGGTTTTATGCTGCTACGAAATCTGCCACAGTCAATAAAGAGCCTGAAAAATCCGTCTTCATTTCACAATCTTCGGACATTCACACCAACTTGGCATTAGAGGACTGGATTTATCGCAACTTTAATTTTGAATCCCATCGCGTACTCCTTCTTTGGCGTAATGATCCATGTGTGGTAATTGGACGACATCAAAATCCGTGGACAGAAGTTGACGTGTCATTAGCAGAGGAATCAAAATTGCCCGTGGTGAGACGAAATTCTGGTGGCGGATGTGTCTATCACGATAAAGGAAATCTCAACTGCACATTTTTCACTCCACGGGAAGGCTATGATCGAAAATCCAATCTGGACATTATATGTCGAGCATTGAAACGACAATTTGGAATAGAGGCGGACGTGTCCCCAAGACTTGATGTCAATGTCCAAGGATATAAGGTACATACGTACAGCCATGGGCTAAATCAATTTTTATTTTCCCTTCATAACATTACTGATGACAGCGTCTCAAATTGCTTTCCTTTAAAGAATTTTGATAAAAAACGGAAATGAGTATATGTAATAACTTTTGAAATTGTTTTTATAAAAGATTTCTGGAACTGCTGCAAAGTTGGGGAAGAATGCTTATCATCATTGTACCGTCCTTGTTGACGCGGATGTCAAAAAGCTCTCGGCTTTACTCAATCCAAGCGTGGTATGCAAAATTACTTTCATATATTCCAGAATGCAATAATATGCTATCAATATGATTAACCATTCCAAATGATAGAATGAGAAGATTGAGTCCAAGGCCACAAAGAGTGTCAAATCTCCGGTAAAGAATTTGAAGAATAATGATCCATCAATCAATGTGGACAACGTTCTTGCATCAGTCGGATATGAATTTTTGCGAACGGATGGAAAAGGAAACGATGGAGGGGAAAAGCAGTTGCAGAACCAAAGAGGCTTTCAAATGCTGAACCCCACAAATGAATGGTATGCATTACTAGTAGTAGTAATTTACTACTACTAACTTTGCTTAATAGCTATACTTGTAATTGTAAAAAAAATCCACGTGTTTTTCTTTTACAAATCCATAGGTTCCCTGGATTGGAGAAGATTAAGTCAGATTTCAAAAGTTGGGACTGGAACTTTGGGAAAACTCCAGAGTTTTCTGTTCACGAAACGTATCCCATTGGCCTCGGGGTAAATCAAGATTCCACAACAAACATTGACTTTCGCCTCAGAATTGTCAAGGGACGGATTGAAAATGCACAACTTCAACTTCCTTTCGACAAGGAGCATTTGGTGGACTCAAACACGGTGGCTGATCTTTACGCCTTCATCAACGCCCTCAAGGACCGACCATTTAGGATGGATATTTTGAACACATTCGAAGGACTGCTTTTCAAGAAGAATACAGTGAGTTCATCTTCCACTTCAAGAACTCTTCGCGATATGCGAGAGTCTCTTTTGATTGCATAATTCCAAATGGAGACTGGGTATAAAAGCACACACATACACACATGAAAAAATTTAAAGTACTTTTTCTTTGCTATTATTATTATTATTGGTAAAAATTAAGCTTAAATATGATTGGTCTAAAACACTGGAGTGTCTTCTCTTAATGATCTTGAACTTGTTGACATTGCGCAACAACAAGGATAAATTAAAATAAAATAAAACTGTCTCACTTCTCTGGACTCGGATTTGTAAATAAGTTGAATTGCGTATTTGTACAGAATTAGCATTAGCAAAATTTGGTAACTTGGACCGGTTTATCTTCAAATACACAAGCCTGTGTGTGTGTGGTGACTCTTGAGCTGGATATAACCTTGTTTATTTTAGCTTTGCATTACCTTTTGTTCTGCTTATTATTGTTTTGTTTAATAAACATTTATATGAATTATACATCCTTAAATAAATCTCTTCGTCTCTCATAAAATCAGTCCATAAATAAAAATCTGGGTTAGGATTGACCATATTTCTTTGGGTGTGGTGGAATGTTATTATTTTTGATTCTCCATTTGTTCGTGTCATAGTCCCGTTACTTTTGGGATGGTGAAAGCAGAGAGCATTTCGCAAGTTAATCGGTTACTCCCAATAAACAGTTTTAATAGCAACCACTTTTATTTAGCAATTACTTTCTACAATTACATGCTTTGATCCGTTACAAAATTTGTATTGTAGGAGTTGGACGTAGAGTAGTTGGGTTTATGTTTAATCCTCGTTGATTTAGCTCAATATCTCTCATTCATGCGATTTAATTAACAAATACAAAGTATTTAATATAATTTATCCCACAATAGTATAACAGCTACTAACATTATAAGTATGCTAATAAGAATTAGTTTTCACAACCACAAAATCATTCTACATTTTCTCCATTGATTATCAACATTCTTTAGTTATAGTTTTATCCGATGTGATTTATCTTTTAAAGCTCTACATATTCCATAATAATAATTATGACTTATACTAATGACTATCAGAATGGCTTAGAATTTTTGGTTTTGTACTTGGAGCACGAGTTTCTTTTCCAGACAAAAAATTGAAAAAAATTGCTTTCACCACGTAGAATCCGTATACTAACGTTTCAGTAAAAGTTATCACTATTATTATTTGCTATAAATATATTTCCATCCAATGACTCACCCCATGAATTTGGAGAGAGTTTATATTATGCTTGTAAATTGGGAGAGGAACTCACTTTCACTTTGGGGGAATCTCTCATGAGGGAATTTATTTCTTATGTGATGGCTTTTTTATTTTATCTATATATTTTATGTATATATATGGGGTGGAGAAATAAATTGTTGAATTGGCAGGATTCACATTAACATATCTATATTGTTGACACCTCATCATTGCATTGTTTAGATAAAGAAAGATGTAGTTTAAAAATGTGAGTTATTTTGATTGTCGTCAATTCTCCCCGTATTGTTCGTCATAACTTGAGACTGGGGGATGAAAAATTGGGCAGCAGCACTTGGAGTACCTGGGGACTGTAAATTCATTCGAGATCTATGTAGTACTGGGGGTGACGCGCAGCATCCTGCCAACTCTTGCTGTAAACGTCTCAAAGCCCAACAATCATAAGCCTGTAGTACAAAGAAAAGAGAACAAACAACAATTTAGTTTTAATCATGTTCCGTCCAAATCCTCAAGAAACACAAAAAATAAATAAAGTTATAGTCAAATAGTAAATACCTTTCGCCTTAGAGGATCACTTTGAGGACAATCTTCTATGCTATGACGAATAAGTCTTTGTTGAATTCTATTTTGTGGCGGCCAAGGCTGTTGTGATTTTACTGCAGAGATTTCTCTTAGCAATTCTTCAGCTTGGGACATGAGTCGTTCATATTTCTCTGTTTCTCTAGAGGAGTCAAGTAACGAAGATTCAGTCTCTGAAAGAAAGGTATTGGGACCAAAGAGGGCCATTGGAACTGGAGGACGTGGTGGCTGTTGGAAATTTTGGTATCCCCTTTGCCTATAGAACTCATGCTTTGATCTTTTTGATTCCGAGTTTTGTTGGCTTTTGTTTTTATTATTTGAGAACTGGAATCCCGATCCTTCCGGATCTGAAACTGCCGTTGGTAAACGGGGAAATCTTTGCTCTTGGCTGTTGTTTGTGTATCCTTGTTGATGATCATCATCAAATTCGCAAGCATCCGGAATCTCTTCATATAGGGATTCTGAATTTGAAAATCGCCTGGATCCATTGGATTGTTGGTGGTGTCGCTGCTTATTCATGAGGAAATTGTTGAGTCTGGCATTTTGGTTGTGGAGATGTGTTCTCATTAATAATGGGGGCTCATTGAGTTTCAAACTTGTGGGATGCATTCTCTGTTGAGTTTGTGGTGGTTGCGAGACTGAGACCACGGGTGACGCATAATAATGTACTTGGTTGGTCTGATAGCTTTGGCTACGACTCAGAATGTTGTTCCGATTTTGGGATAATGGTGATGAGCTGTGTATGTTTCCGGTTTCTCGATGGACGGGGTTTGGGGAATTAACAATTTCAAATTCGTCCTGGTCCACAACACTCCGATTACTTTGTCTTGATCGGATAATCGGAGAGTTTTGAAAGTGTTGGGGTTGTGGGCCATGATGATTTAAATTAGGGCTGACAACTGAAAAAGGATTATTATTGGTTTGTGGGTTTTGTCTTGGAGGTGGCGAAGGGGAGAAAGTTGAGAAGGAGGGAGGCGGAGGTCCGTTGGGATTTTGTGGAAATGGCCCTTCATGTCCCTGGTTATGATAGTAATAGTGTTGGTGATTTGAGGGAGGCACAATGCTCGTCCTCTTGGGGCCATTATTTAGAACAGGGGAGTTTTGATTTGATGAAGCGATATATTGATATTTGGGATTTCTTAGAATGGGTGACGGAGAAGCGAAGTTGTGGCTGTAAGGAGGTCGAGGCGATGAAAGTTGTTGGTGGTGATTAATTAATGGGGAGGGTGAAACGGTCGTTGGGTGAAAAGAAGAACGATTTGTTGCGTTTGGGGTGAAAGTAGAATTGTTATTATTATGACTCCTGCTTTCTCCGTTTCTCAAAGGCAAATTTGGAGATTCGGAAATAGCATTCACAATGACAGAAGACGATGAATTGCAATGTAGACCACCAGTCACGACAAGACGATGAATTGGAGAATAGTTATTAAAACTGGGAGAATTAATTCTGTGTTGATGTGGGTGTTGGAGACGCGGAGATTCGTAAGGACACAATAAAACAGGACTTGGACCTGTTCTGCTGGACGGGACGGGAAAGTCACGTTCACGAGGCATTGGAGGAACTGGAGGTTGAGCTGGAAGTTGAGGTTTGCCATTGCTCGTGGAATGTATCGTCGTCCCAATTTGATGACGATGATCACTTTTCTTCTGGTCTTTAGACATGAAAGGGCTAGACTGTCTACTAGTGGAATTCAAATAAAAGCTGTTGTCGTTAAGACGTGATTGATTTTGTCTAGGACAATTTTTTCCATTTGCATTATTTTCTCCAGTAGAAGTTGCCGAAATAGAAGTTGACATTGAATGAATGGAACTGGCCGTAGAGCTACTGCTTGCTCGATTATTGTTTCCATTTCCGGCCAAATTACTATTTTTCTCAGTCATAAAAAGACCAGCACCAGTACTGCTTATATTTTTAGAAGAAACTGTGGATGATGAAGAATGTTGCATAACATTGTTAGTATCATGATGATGTTGAGTTGTTGGAGAAAGTGCCCCCACTGGCACTCTAATGATGTCAGTTTTAACGGATTTATGATGATGTTTTGACGCTTTATTTGAGTCGGACGAGTCTGTGCCAGTTCCACTTCTTCTGCGGAAAGCATTTGGGGTTGGTGTAAGGAAATAACCATTAATAGACGGTTTTCTTGCCACAAGTGGATGAGGAGAAACTAGAGCATCTGCTGTAAGTAACGAGGACCGTAGCCCTGTTAAAGTATGAATATTGTCTAGATGACTGTCCTTAGATTTGCTTGAACGGGTTATTTTGACTTTATCGCCCTTTGGACTTGCTCTTTGACTGGAACATGAGCCTTTCTTGAATATTTTTCTGAGGAATCCCAATGCACCACGGGTAATTGAGCTGGACGGTTTATTAGCATAATCAGAATTAGGCTCTGAGCCGTTTGAATAAAGTGATGATAATGAAATATTAGCATTAGAAATCCCAAGTCCATAACCCGTGGGACACATTACTCTACTTTGACTTGAGAGAAAGAGATCGTTTTGTAGGTGGACGTGATTTTCAGACTGAATCCAACCAGCAGCAGCAGATTCCTCTTTGTGCTCATCATCTTGTTCTGGAAGGTGAAAGTTCTGTGGCATAGGTGGTATTTGTATGGCTTGGTAACATGTTGAAGGGTTCATGTTACCAATATTTGTGGTGAGATGATGATGTGGATCCAAAGCCAGAGTAGAAATATTATTATTGCCCTTATAACCATTACCATTATTGGGAGTGAAATGATGTCGAAAAATGGAGGGAGCGATGCCCGTGGAAGATGCGGCTGTTGCTGCACTGCTATCTCCGAAATCTATATCTGTCACACTACTAGTTGAGTGGCTATTGTGAAAAATGGCTCTTCCTGTGTCTGGAGAGGAAGGAGTGGGTGTTACTCTGTCGTCGTCAATCTCATGTTCCCCATCCTCAGAAGTATCAGCCCAATCGCTTAAAATTTCCGTCTCTTTGTCAATCCCCATCACATTATGATTATGTCCGACTACACTAGTAATTAGCTCGGAAGGAAGAGTGATACTTGTAGAAGTGGCATCTTGTTCTGATTTGGGCTCTGAAATGTGACTGTAATCATTGTAGCTTGTATTAATATTATTACTACTAAATCCTGCTTTCGATGATCTTTTTGGAACTATCGGAGGTGTTCGAACACTTGACACTATTGACTCTTTCTTTGCATTAACCCCATTTGATGATGAAGATGTTGTACTGGATGACACATTTTGTTGTTTGTTGATTACTCCTGTCTTATTGTTGTTAAACTTTGGATTTGCTTGGGTGGTATTGGGGATGAAGGATGAAGAAGAAGAAGCAGCAACATGTTCGTTGTAAGAGCTACTACTACTTCGACTTTCTATCTCAGTCTCGTGGGAAATGATTGAGTTTCGCCTGGATGCAGATTCACTTAGCACGATAGAAGAGGACTCGGTGGAATTTCTATTGGTTCCTGGCCCTAAGCTCCCTTTACCTGAGTCACTTGTCGCGCTTGTCGACGTTGAAATTCTGTAAACTATGTTACTGGATTCAGTTGGATTATGATCCACTTCTGTCTCACAACTACAACTCTTGTGATTATTAATTTCGGGCTGTCTCATATTATTATTATCACTAGACAATTGACAGGTGGTCACTTTGTGTGTCGCTTTCTCCATCCCTCCAGTTGTTTGGAGTACTAATGGAGGAGTTGGGCTCTGTTGTTTGTGAACTCCGTTTGGTCTATGCACAACTGAATTGTTTTCCACATTTGCATTGGAATTTCCATCATTGAGACTTTGGTTGAGAGTAATCCAAGGGTTTGTTTTTATCTGCGTACGTTTTCTGGGTGAGGAAATGGAGAAAGCATTTTTTAAGCTATTATTGCATTCAGCAATATGGTTAGTGGCAGTGGTTACAAGGACGAATGAGGTTCGGATATTCCGGTTAGCCGTCAACAAGGATGATAGATTGCCACTGCTACTCCCTTCACCACTGTCAGGGCGAGTCTTATGATCCTCAAAGCTTTCCCTTCTTTTGTGATTGCTATCCAAAGGGCTACTACTTTGTATTTGATTGCCACTATTTCTAAAGGGATTTCTTGAGAAATCATCAGATCCACACGTTTCTTTGTTATCTGGACGATTTTGACTACCAAAATTGCTGAGTGAGTGCTTGGCCGCTACCATGCTGCTTTCACCACTCGTTGGAAATTCACTGGAATGGGTCACTGACTGAGAAGATTTTGTGGAATGACATTGTATGTCCGTGACAGTGTCATTACCTTTGGACTCTTGGTCTTGTTCTCTGGGTTGAATAGAGTCATGGCTAATGGAATGCGAATGGGAAGTTTTTTCTGTTGAGGGATTGCCTTGGGACTTTTTGCTTTCTCCACCAACAACGTCTACCTCTGATTGTGACGGGAGATCTGATTCTGAGATCTTGTTGAGAAAGGGTGAGCAACATTCATGATCCGAAAGTCCATTATGGACAGAGCAACTGGCAGATGAGATGAGACTAGGAGTCGTGTGTTTAGAGGAGCTGAGGTGTAGCTCGGATGAGACTAGTGAACTAATTGTGTAAGATGACTTTGGAGTTGATTTTCCTGAAGATTCAAAAGAAAGGGCAGGGTAGACGCTTTTTGGTGAATATCCATCCGTTGAGTAGCCGGTGTCGGGTGAGGATAAGTTATTGCAAAAGGATCCCAAGAGAATGTTGTGACTTGTGCTATTACTAACTGAGCCAGTGGTGCTTGATCGGGTGCAAGTGGCTCGCTGATCGTGTTCTGCCAACTTTCCCTCTTTGTAATCTTTTGTTTGCAGATCTTGTTTTTGGAGCTGCGCCGTTTGTGACTCTGATTGAATTTGAACACTTGAGCTAGTGGACGGAGAAGTAGCGGAGGAGAATTCAGAAGACGGGGAAGACTCCAGATTATTAGAATTTTGTTGTTCTGAATTACCATTTAATGACGTTGTGGCTTGTCCACTACTTACTCCTGTAACACCTTCAGCCGTAGTATCCTTGGAGGAACTTCCTCGGCTGCTTTTTTGGTTCTGATGGTTGGACTTTTGGCGTGGTCTTCCTAAATGGCTTTCCATCCACGATTTTAATCTCAGGCCAAACATTTTGATCTCTAAGAGCTGGTGTTGAGGAGATGCGAGCCTTGGCCCCACTCCCAGCTTATTATTGCTCTTATTTCTTTGTGGATAAGCTCACTCATACATTTATGTCAACCACTCTTCTCTTGTCTTCAGATAATTTTCTCAACTCCTTTTCATTTTCCTCCTATAAACACATAAAAATAGAATTTTTATTAGGATTTACGCCAGACAACTTGAGCTGTTGTGGGACTGTATCATTGCTCTTATACAACACACTTAAGTTCCCCTTTCACTTGCATCATTTACCCCGAGTTAAGCCTGAAAATTCTTTTATTATAAAACAAACCTCCAGAAAAAATACTGTCTCTAACATTCTAAAGAAAGCAACACAGTTTTTATTTCTCAATTTTTACTCGGCTATAAACTAAATTGCTCTAGAAAACAAGAGTTGTTTTGCTGATTCATTTTTCTCATAATTTTGTCCTTTAATTTTTTTCACAGTTTATTTGAAAGTTGATTGCATGAAACTAAATCAACTTGTCTCCTTATAAAAAGTCATTTCTTGCCAATCCCTTTTTTATTCTGAAATTAGATTTTTATGCTTTTATGATTTTATTCCGAGATTACAATTTGCTTATTGTTTGATATTAGAAAAGTTTTCAAATTGAAACTTGTAAATTGCAAAGACATTTTCTCTGAGATATTTTCAAATTAAATTAAAACAGTGGAATTCCGAGTAACATGGTTATAATCTAATGATATATGTACCAGCTTTTATTCGCATTGCGTGAATTTCACAAAGTCCACGCCTACTTTTATGAGTATCTCGGGCTCGTGGTTCGGGATTTTAATTGGAAAAAGAGAAATGATGTGACTGCTCTGAAGAATAGTGTCACGTAAAAGCAACTTTAATAACCACAATAATTATTGCTAGTAAATTCATACGTACGTTCATCCTCATCATGTATTACAAGAGGAGAGGAATATGAGAGAAAGTTTGGTGACCTGGATTAACGGAGGATTAATGGTTATGATAACTGCAATTCGCTGTAAACTCTTTCTAATTTCTAGGGCTTAAGATTTATGGAAAGTGGCAGGCTTTTATTGCACCCCATTTAAAGGGATACAAATGTGAGGATGAGTGGCATTATGACGCGACGAAAGGAGGTTAATCGAGGGCATTTTCACCTCCAATTTATTTTAGTGAAAATTTCCTCATTTCTCTCATCTTTAGTTTGAGTTCAATTTAAATTGAAATTTGCTTACTGTTCAAGGTGTGCTTTACAACTGAAGAGAGAAAGTTTTGGTCAGTTCATTAGGAGAGAAAGCGTGCGAGGGGATGGTTGAGAGGAGACAGTGCTCATTTTTCTGAATTAGGGATTGGAGGGTGAAAATAATGAAAGATTTGGGGAGAGAAGAGTGAGCAGTTGAAAGATGAAGAAAAATATAAACGTTCATCTCCCTCATTCTTTCTTCTTTATGAAGTTACTTGAGAACAGAATTGGGCTGGCTCTTATTTCAGTTATGTCTCTTATAAACCATTTTGTATCTCGATGATTTAATATATTGATCCGTGATGAATTCTTCATTTTTTCACAACTCGCACAATTCCTCACGTAAATTGGATTTTTGTCTAGCAAATCTTATCAAAATCGAATTTCACGGAGTTTTTGTCTTCATAATTGGAATTTTTGGCTTTTTGTCTATAGTTTGTTTGTTTAATCTCTTGTAGTACTTTCCCTGTTATTTTTTAAAAAATAGTCAGCACAGGATTACAATAAATCCTCCAAAACTTTTCCAGAGAGTATGTTAATTGCATACGGGCAAGAGAAAAACTCATCCAATCAGCAGGACACTGGAAATACTTTCCCCTCTTGAAACAAAGCTCTCCATTTTACAAGCACAAAGTCTGTGGTTTGGGTTGTAACCGAATTGCAGCCATTAGAGGTCAAATATCGAGTTGCTTACATTTATTCAAGTTGGGGCTATATAAAACCCTCCATTAACACTTTGGTTAGTTAGTTAGGAAGAGAAAGTTAAAGAGAATTTTATTTAGCTTTGTCATTTGACTTTTCCGTTTGTGAAATAAGCTGACTACAAAGCCTTAATGTAAGAAAGTACTGTGATGGGGTCTTAAGTTAATTGCATGTGTCCAGCCATGAGAAGTGGGATGAATGCACGTTGTCTCTCTTACTTTTCATGACAGTTGATACTTTCTTCCTTTTGTCTCCATGTCTAGCTGAAATAATGGGTTGGACTAACACCAACTTGCTTTTCTTTTGGTGAATTACGAGTCCCTTTATTGGAGGTGAAATTGAAGTAAGTGGCCGGTCTTCCTGGATACCAGACTCACTCCAGCCCTCACTCCCCACTCTCACAGATCTACACTCTTTAGTATTTGTTTGTTTTCCAACCAAGAGTTGGCCGTCACTTGATTCCGGATAAAAATGAAATAGGACTACTGGGAAAATATATGATTGCTTTTGATGTTGGGATAGGTGTTGTGTGGTATTCTCTTGTTTTATATAAACTTGGCAATAATTATAGTGGAACTTTTCTAAAAAACCACATTAAAGCATCATGTGCCTACACTTGATGTGGACCTAAAAGGAAGGTGGGTATATGCTTTCGTTTGTTGCCAGGTTCAGTGTGCACAATGGAATGTGTGTAGTTCAAGTTAAGTAATGTTGGTTGGAGAAAGTCTCTTTTTTGTCTGGGAATAATCTTGAGGGAATTCATAGGATTTATTTCTCCTTAAATGTTACTTATACCACCAACACAACACAACTACCACTCAATCTTGCATCAAGCCTCAACTTTTCTTATGCTTCTTTTTTGTGTTTCTTCTCCACTGAGTCCAATGGCTCAATCTCATCTTGATCTCGATTTTTTGACAATTTGTTTTTACGAGCTAATTGGGAGGTATAAAAGAAATAAATGAGTGCACTAAAGCAACCTCGGGGATCTCTTTGATGAAAAAGCTAATAGAGTTAGGGAGGGACGGTAATATACTTTAATGTAATGAAGTAATAGGAGAACAAAAAAGACTAATTCTTATTGCATTGTTCACATGAGTGGCGGAATGCATTCAAGTGAGGATTGAATGAAAGTTGGATATTAACAACATTCATTATCCAGGTTGAATAAACTGTAAATATATTGTAATACTTAGTTTAACCCTTTGGTATAATAATAACTGTCGCCATTTTATGTTTAAAGTGTGGTACTTTTGTCTTTCAGATAGCTATTGGAAAGTAAACTCAGAACTTAATTATTTTCTAGTGTGCTTTCACCAAAGGAAATTACTGTTTACTTGCTCACTCCACCTTTCTACCCAAGCACTTGTCTCTTCTACTGCCAAAACAATATCAGATTGACTTTTACCTTCATTTTGGGAATAAAACATTGCTTTGACACAAAGCCAAGTGCTCTTGTAATTTCTGAAACGGGGAGTGATGGAAAACATCATTTTGGGCTCTACATTGTCAATAATGGTAGCACTTAAGTATTAAAAAAGTGCTTGTGTATATCACCGCTACACGGCTCGTGCAAATTAATTGCTATTTGTGCTCGCTCGCAACTACATATAAATTATCATCAAATGAATACACTGTTTGGTTTCGGTTAATTTGAGAAAAATGCTTCGTGTGGAAAATCGAGTTGGATTGCCATCAGTTTTTTTATGAGCTTACTTTCATTACTTTAGTTGTTGAACCAAAACTAACTTTTCCGTTTGACTTGTGAACGTTTGAGGGTTTATTTTATTTTATTGGAGATTTCGGTATCCTTTGTGCTGTGAATGTGACATGGAGCAGACTTTGTTTTAGTTACTTAAGTTATTGGATTGGACCATTGCCATTCTCTATATCGTTAGTGCACATTTGCTCAAATACTCAAGAAATAGAAAAGCCAAAGATGGGATTTGTTTGTTGGCAGTTTTTGCTTGATTTGGTATTTCATTTCGCTTTATGTTTGTCTCTCTCAAGAGTTTGCACAAAACAAAGAGGAAATATCAAATAATTCTCCTCTGAATAAATTATTTGAAATTGGAGTTCTAGCGTTTGTAAATTATACCTTTCCTATAACGGTAAATAATTCAGCACAACTCAAGTCTATCAAACAATGATAAATAGTTTGCTTTTGTTTGCCATTATAAGAAGCAAACTTGATTAAAATTACTGGACAACATGTCAAAGAAAGTATTTAATCAATCATTTGGGACATTCATAAAGCATTGTCCGGGTCAAAAACTTGGATATACTTTGTTAGTGTCGTTGCTTAATCGAAATATTTCCTTTACTCGTGCCCTGAATTATTATTTTCAAGCTGCTTTTCTCTAGTGAAATAACATCTCTTTTATACGCTAATCTCATTTATTCGGAGTTTGGTCTATGGGGTTGGGCAAAACCAAATAAAGTGGAAAATAGTTGCTGGAAATTAATAAACTCAATTATATTTTTATGAGACGATAATGACATGTTGGGATAAAAATGTCCATTAAGCCCATTTGCGGGGAAAGAATGAGACAATATCTAATTTAACATTCCTTACATAAAAAGTAATTATTCTTGCTAATGGATATTTCATATTAATTAATAATACCTTGGTGGTTAAAAAAAATAAGTTTTAAAGCTAACTTTGTGATAAAATAAGAGGAGACAGGTACAATGTATATGGATATAAAGTGGGCAGATCGGAAATGAAAAGTTTGAGCAGGAGAAAATATTTCATTCTTCCCTTTTATCCTCACTTAATGAATGTTGACAAGGAGGGGAGACTTTTTTTACTTTCTCCTACATATTTTATGTGTGGTTGGAATGACAGCTTATGAAGCCAGAGAAAATTGTGAGTGTTGCAACTTAGCAGGCTAATTTCACAGCAAAAGATTAATCCACACGGGAAATAGGAAAAAGATTTATGAGAGACAGACAAGGTAATGTAATGCAATTAAAAATGAGAAATGAAAAAAGTTTGGGCAAATTGTGTATTTTGGACCCTTCTCTTGAATTCTCACTTATCTTTTTACATTCATCTTCACACTCAAGAATAACATCAAATTTAAAACGTCCTATGAAGCAGTATCATTCATTGCTGGAAATGTACATAAATACTTGCAAGTGTCTTTAAGATTGGACACTTTACCTAAGGAATTTGTCATTGAGGAATATGCAACACGTGCATAACCATTACGTTCTTAGAGACAGATGAAATCAACGAAAGGAGGGCTCAGATCAAGCCTATCTTTACGTTTTCTGTCAACGTGTCAGCATCAAGTACAATCTTATGGCATAAAGATGGGAAGGGGGGATAAGAAATAATGTGCAACATTATACTTACGGACTTTGAAAAAACATTCATTTTTGTTTCGGTAGAATTTTGTACCGTCTTAGTTTTTAGTAATGCTTATGATTTGAATATTTTTTAGCCTGTAACCCCACATAATGCTTTCACTTTACTCTAATTGTCAGAATTTAAATGTTTGTGTATGTTTGTCAGTGTGGAGTGGCATTTTTGATTTTCTTTTGTCTTTGTAACATGCCCAAAGACACCAAAATATCACAAATATGCATGCAGAAGTAGGAATTATGTATTAATATAATTAACACATCACAATACAAAAATTTATTTTGAGAAGCTTGTTACGAAATTAGTGATGGACGTTAACTTTTAGTCCAAACTTAACCTGATTGCAAAGTGGATTTTGCAATAACCATTATAATAATGCTCATGTAACGTTCGTAGGTTGGGAAAATAACTATTCTCATAAAAGTAGTCTTTTAGTACTTTGTTTTCACTTGAAAATTTCCAAGTTAAAGCAGAGATAGATAGAGATAAGATCTGTATAAGGAATATATTTTGTAATGGAGATTAGTGTCAGTTGGTTATCTTGGTGTATGAGACACATGGAGGAATTTAAATGTCTCCAGAGGTGACTGGCTGAACAGGACAATGGGAAATAAGTCAAGACTTGTAATGAAAATGGTCTGGGAAATGAGCAGAAGGTGTGTGTTAAATTGGCTTGGCTTGGATTAATACAAATGGTGCTGGTGGTAATTTAAGGAAGATATTAAGTCAAAATCTCGTTCCACTTCCTGCCACAGCTTGTGGAGTTCTATAACTATCTCTATTCAAATGTTGGTTTACTGGCTAAATTATGTTGCGACCTTGTTTCATTATCCCGATAAATTATCAGAGAGAGGACAAGTGAGAGTGGTCCACAGAGTCTTTCCCTTTCTTCCATGTTTTCTACAAACTTTCTCTTTTGTTGGTAACTTCCAACAACACTAGCCCCTAGCTTCAAACCAACACTTTTATGACAGCGAAAGAAGATGTTACAGAGAAACAAGAATATGTGTACCTTAACTTAAATTAACACCTTTTAACTTGATTGTGGTGTTTGGGTAATAGAGCCAAAATGAGATTGCATTCAGTAAAATTTGCCTTTTATTGCACTACAAAGTCGTCCGCTTTCAAGTAGATTGTTAAACACCTGCATTTGCAGCTCATATACTTATATAAAGTTTCTTCTCTAGTGGACACTTCTTATTTAGCTTAATTTCCCACGTTAAGTAAATGGCAATGGCTTTAACTAACGTCTCCCTTAAGGAAGCACATTAAAATAATAAAACCTTGCGTATGTACATATATTTAGGTCTAGTGCTGGGGAAGTTGATACTTATGTAGGAAAATAGTCATTGCATGTCCAACTACACAGTGAGTGCACATATGTGGCAGTGTTTCCAAAAACCGACCTTGTTCGATTGCCATAATTCTCCTATCTTTTAATATTTTTCATTACACAGCAAGGGGATATTCACATATTTCGAAAGCAAAACATAATAAGCAACTATCAAAGAAACCAAAGATTACTAATTTTACTATTGTGTTTAATTTTATGCTTATCAATGTATTTTAGGCTTATCTTCGGTAATTATAAAAAATTTACCAATTTGATTGAAAATGAGACTTTTTTACGTTTCGATTGACGTGATTGCTCCCTCAGTGTAAATCAAAATATTAAAAGTTATTCTTGAAAAGGCAATCGAACAAGGTCGGTTTTTGGAAACAGTGCCACATATTAGGGATTCAATACTTAAAAACATTGGATGCAAGCCAATCTTTTATTTTAAACTCTTCGCAAGGTTGATTGATACTTGCAATACTTTCTTAAAGAATGTGTAAAATGTCAAAAGCGGAGTGCAAACAATTTAGTACATTTATCTTAATAAATTGTACTTAAATTAAAAAAGGATTTTTCAGAATTGTAACACTGGTATAAATTTGACATAAATTTTAAAAGGGCTAGAGCAATTAAAATCTAAAATTACTAAGAGGTCATTGCAAACTTTCCCCAGAATTCTAAAAAAAATATTCTGAAAAATATTTTACTTAGATTAAAGTATTTTAATATTAATACCAATGCTAATTATTAAAAAAATGTAAGACTTTTGAACCGGTAAAAATATTTATAAAAAGTTGGTATCTTTTTGAACCCCAGGTCTCGTTTGATAGCAAAATTGTATTCATGATCTTTGGTTTGATAGAAGCGTACTCAGAATATTTGTCTATGCACAGCTCAAATTGAACCAGATTTTCTTAATGCAAGAATGTAACGCCAATTATATGTACAAATATATAACAATTTATAAAGAATAAAGATCGAGTCCAAAATTGTTTCAAAGGAATTTAAAATATGAAAAAAATCACTTGCTGACCTTATACTTGAGGCTTTGTGGTGGGACGCTATCACCATAAAATCGATGTTCGGCGAAAACCAATGCCGCTCCAAATTTTGGCGCAAGTTCCCACATGAATCCCGTATTTTCTGCAAAAGCTTCGATGCTCCCTTCATTCCCTGTGTAGAAAAAAATGGGACCATTTTGTTTTTTATCCCACCAAGTGTCATTGACCAAGTAGCGGATTTTAAAGGATTCGGGTCGAGCGAAACTGAAATGGTCCAACTGCAAAGGATTGCGTTTAAATTAAGAATGATTCCAACTTCGAACTTAAATAGTATTTGAAACTTTAAGATTTCAAAATTTTAAATCAAGTAATTTTACATATCAAATTCTAGTTAAGGACCAAAAAATTTCAAACTAGAACATAGAAAAAATACATTTAAAAAAACTAAAAGGATTCAAATACAACTTTTTTTTATCTTTTTTAAACAAATACTCAAAAATCGAGCCAAAATGCACTTAGCAAAAATTAGAGTTTGATTCTAACTCGAGCTTGAAAAATAACTTACTGGGACTTTGAAGTAATTCTCCATATAGTAATATCCTCCGTCCACAGTTTCTTCTGTGCTATTTCCATCCTCTTCTTGCGCATGCGCGTGCGCGAAAAGAAGCAAAATTAAAGAGAGCGCGGAAAATGCATAAAACTTTTCCATTTTTTGTCGAAACATTTGTGGCTTCGATTGTTGGCAGTTCTTTGCAATTCTGAGCTCGATTTAACTTGACTCTTGATTTTAAATGGTTTTAAAAGCAAGGGAATTAGCAAAGTAATTGGCGATAATTAATTATTCTCTTCCTACGTCAGTGAGCAATTGTGCTAAATAGATGAGGAAAATATTGTAATTGCTTAAAACTACAATTTGCAAAGGGCAAGATGATGATTATTTTAACTATCTACCAAAAAAACAAGTGCCAAAATCTATTGCGTACAAACGAACGTACGAATGGAGTGATTTTAAGGAAAAGTTATTTAACAAAACTGCATAATTCCAGACTGGAATTTCCAGTGTCAATTCCGGTTTGGGTTAATTTGAAATTTATTTTAATGCTTCTGGAGAAGATTGCAAATTGCGTCCTAATATTTTTTTGGAACTAAAAATGCTACAAAAAATTTCAGACATGTTTGAAAAATACATTTAATTATTTATTAAGCTATGTCGATTGTGCAACTTAATTTTAAAATATAAATTAACATTTAAGAATAGCTATCAAAATTATTAAATCCGGAAGCCTGTGGCGTGTGAGGAATTCCACTTCTTGTATTCATCAGTTTAGGATAAACAAAATTCACTCCGACATATATAATTGCCATAAAGAGCAACATGAAGACAATTGTCACTGAAAGGAAGTTTATAATATATTTTTTTAAAAACATTTTTATTGAAAAGGTCATCATTCGAAACGTCGTTTTGTTAAAAAACACAGCATAGTGAAAAACACAAGGATTGTCATCGTTATTTTTTTAGAATGTTGTGTTGCTACAATTTTTCAGGAATTTGAACGTTCTTGTTAACACCAAAGTTAATAAGAACTAGAATTATTCCCAATCTCACTGCTTAAAAAATGGCGATAGCAGTGGAAAATTGATAACATTTGCAATTTTTTAAGAAATAAACAGCTTGCATACTGTACTAAAGTATGTACATCGTTGATCGTGCTACGTCTTGTCTGTCCGTATAATTTCTTTGCTCGGTTCAGGGCTTAAGTGATATTTATGTTTGTCTGTCTGTCTGAAAATATTTTTCCCGGATCGGGCAAATTTTAGTTTCAAAATAATTTTTGTCGTGTCGTCCTGTTTGAGCAAGATATAAAGACAGGTCGCAGAGAATATAAAAAATCAAGCATATTATTAATTGCATTCACATTGTAATAAAACTCACATATGACAGTAACAGTTGTACTGACTCCTTTTCCTTCGCTTTTACCCCCTCCCCCAGGGGCACATCCATCAGGACCTTCTCTATCAATCCAAATCCTCTCTTCAAATCCCACTGTCACGTGGCGTAGCCCTCTGATGTAATTCTCAAGACAGTCGTCGTCAAAGCCAATGTCCGTGACTTTACTGGACAATACTGGTGACCAGTAGTCCTTGGCAAACCAGTAAACGTTTCGTCCTTCCAGGATAAAGGATGGAATAGCCAAGAAATAATAATTATTGGAAACCACATCACTCATCAATGGCTTATCTCCAACTTCACTTAGGATCCGCAATCTCTCGAGAATTGCGGAAGAGGATCCCGAAGTTCTGTATGTAACTTCCAGACCACTTGAGACCTAACGAATTGAGAAACATAGGCAACTTTGTACTATGACTCGAATTCGAATTTTTTATTTTCTATGCCTATTCCCTATCTTTATTTGCTTACATTGGTTAGACAAATCAATAAAGTGTATAGTTTTTAGTTACCTGTAGAAATTGCCCCCAGTCTGGATAATTTGGATTCGAGGACGAAATAAGACCTTTGGCGGAAGCATTGAAAACTTCGACTAAATCTGAACCTTTGATTTTGACCAAATGAACACGATTGTGATACGGAAGCCAACGATGGAGATCAACTTTCCCGATTTGTTCTGTTTTGATTAAGAAATTTTAAGATAAAAGATTTAGATTATTTAAATATATTTGGATTATTATATTATGCACAAATAAATTTGAGCTTTTCTCTCCAACTAAATTTAAAAAAGATATATTTGTTTAGTGATTAATATAATAGAAATTTATTAAAAAATATATAAAAATCAATATGAAATGTGGATAAAGAACTTGTAAAGACTGTGCGCCGAAAATATTTTCCGAAAAAAGCTAATTTAAAAAAAGCTAAGAAAAGTGGCTAATTTATAATAACACTTTGATTTGAATTTTTGAACTAACATTTTAATCCCAGAATTAAAATTTTATTATTTGTTTGTTTTCAGTGCTTTTTAATTTACTTAAATGTAATTCAATATAAGCACCATTAGAAAAAAACATATAAACAACACCCACGCTGTTCTCGAATTACCAGTGGCAATTTACCACTAGCGATGCATTGAGATCTTCTGCAAAAAAAGGAACCTTTTAAAATTAGCAATTACCATTTTTCTGAATATCGTCATAGAAAAGGGATCCACCCTGCCAAATTCCAACAATAGGTTGACGTAAAGTTCCTTGGTCCAAAAAATTGTAAGCGCAATGGACAATGGAGTCTGCCATCAAATTCCCTAAATTGCACTCATCGCGCCAACAATTTTCTCCTCCCTGAAGACGGACAACCACGGAACCAAATTTTTGGGAGTTTGCTTCTCTAGTTTTATTATCAAATTCTACAACCTCGTCAATGTACCCTGCAAATTAAAAAAATAAATTGTTGTAAAAATAAAAGAGATATGTAATGCAACCTTTCAACCTTACACAGTCTCAATGAAATTCTTGATTTCATAAAAGTTTGACCTTTGATCTTGATGGTCACGATTTCACTAAATAAATGGCCATCTTGTAAAATGACCCGAAATAGAACCATTTGAGTATGTCAAGTTTCAGATTGATATAGCGTAAAACATTTGAAAGGTTTCACATACAAATACAAAGGATGGGTTGCCCCACAACAAAAGTATTTCTGTAAAATGTTTTTGATACTATCGAGCTTATTGTTAATTCATTGTAATTCTAATTTAAGTTTTTTATGGGCAAAAATGATTTAGAAAATAAAAGCTTACTTCTTTTTGACGTTGTTTGAACAAGTTTTCCTGTCAAACTTTTAAAAGCTCCGTTTGATTCTACGTCCATTATAAGCTGTCCAAAAGATTCCGCAAATCGTTCAGCAGTCATTATATAGCCGTTTTTGTATTTTAAAGGGCTGCTTTCTAAAAATGCATGAAATTAAAAATAGAAAATATTTGATTTTTTTTGCTTTTGTAACTCTTTGTAACTGAATGTTTTCACTGGGGACAGTTTAACTAAAATCTAAATTCAACTAGCTTTATAAGTTTAAGCAAATTTTCTTTAATAATTTGAATTTGCAATTAATATTATTCTATTTGAATCATTTGATAGGATAAATGATTATTTGAATTTTGTACCACTTCAACGTCGTTCATATTTATTGCAAAATAGGATATCTAACAGAAGATTATAAAGATGCATTCGCAATTTCAATTGACATTTAAAATTTATAATCTTATAAAAACTTTTCTTAAAAAAATAGTCTTTATATTAAAAGCATGTATGTATCTTTTTCAAGGAACAAGAGTTGTATACAACTTGCATGACGAAAAATGAATTTGATTTTTTAACGAACTACAATAGTTACCAAAAAGAATTTGATTTTTTTAACGAACTACAATAATTACCAAAAAGAATTTGATTTTTTAACGAACTACAATAATTACCAAAAAGAATTTGATAAATCAACTCAAAAATCGAGATTAAACTTATAGTTTGCTTCAATGGATGTGATGATGTAAAATAAGTAGGTCGAGGTCTGGATTAAAATTAAACTTACCCGGCACCGTGTTTCTTAATCCACGGCCATAAATGACAAGTTTGACTTTTGGCACATTGTCCAGTATTTCTTTTGCAATTGTTAAACTGCCGTCTCCAATTGCGATCAAAGTTTGATATTTGCTATTTGCAGTTGCTACACGTTGTATCGCGGCCGCAGGGTTCGAAAATGTCAGTCCCCCTGGCGAGCTCAGGTTCTGAAAATATTTAAATTTATATGTTTGCAATTTTGTTCTTGGATAAATATTTTGAAATATTGTTGAGTTTTGTTGTGATAATTTTGATCTGACATTCTATTGGTATTTTATATTACACAAATCCAATTTATCTAAAAGCTGTGGACATTTTCGGACAAATTGAATTATTTTTGAAGAAGCATTTTTTGAATAAATGCGAATGTGAACATGAAAAAAATATATTGATTAAAATTTGATAGACGCACAGTTTTCTAAATAATAGTCTCATTTCCATGTTTTTAAATTATGGAGTAAAATGTTTGCATATCAAATGAATTTTAAACCCCTTTCAATATCCACAGTCACACCGTTAATTTTCTGAATCAATTAATAATTAAATAGATATATAAGTCAAATTTTAGTTAAATGCACTTTACTTAAATTACTGCTAGCAATTTCCAAAATAAATATGACAACAGAAAAGTATAAATTGAGTTTAACTTACGTGTGCATTTGGCGTAATAAATCCAACGACGCCGACTCCGTTTATGAGCTCAATTGGAACTTTCGTTTCAATTGCGGAGCAAAACTTTCCTTCGCTACTCGAGTCAGTTGGACAATTTTGTATGTTGACGAGGGACACGGGCACTGACGGATGGGCTTGACGATAAGTCAATGTTCTATTTAGACCGGATTCGAATTCTTTTAGACCGTAGGACTGAAATTTGAAAGGAAGATTTTTTAGATTAATTGTTCTTATAAGATCTGAATTCCACTCATTTGCAATATTTCATTTTGAAATTTTCTCGACTATACAAATTGAAGCGATTCCTGGATTATTTTGTTGGAGCATTTCACAATTTTACAACGTTTAATATTATGCAATGTGTAGGTATGAATGCACTACCTATATTTTTTAGTTCTCAAAATTAAAAAAAAAATGCTACAACAATACAAAAATCTCTAATTTGAAATTCTGCAGAGTTCTGCGAATGTCAATTATTTTTAATATACTAAAAAATGCAATGAAACAACGATGATTTCTATTTTTTAAGTCCTTAAATTTTGAAAAAATCATCTTCAAATTTTTTATTAGCGAAATGATTCCATCCTTTTTCAACAAATGCATTCTCAGCTTTTCAACTCAAATGATTAAAATTTACCCTCTTCAATTTATTACATTCGTTTTAGACCTCTTACCATGACATTCGGCATATAATAATCTTGCACAATTTTTCCGTAATCTTCCCATCCCACGACGCTTAACCAGCCGTTTTCCCCACCCACCAAATTCCCAGAACTCAGCCTGAAAACTTTGTTGCTTCCCGCCTCGGTCGAATTTCCGGCGGCTTCTAAACCCGCGATTAAATTTCCGAGGCCTCCCACACACTTGTCAAGCGTTGCGTCGCTTGTGCAAGCCTTAGGAACGGGATCTTTATGGCTTCCTGGCTCAAAAGGTTGGAGTTGTCCATTTACATCGTTCCAATGCAGAATGACGATTTTTTCGCAAAGAAATAATGGATAAAGTGCGAGAAAAATTGGGAAAATCTGAGCGATTTTTCCCATTTTGAGATTATATTTTAGAGAACTGTATAACTACGTAAATATGAACAGACTGGAGGTGCTAATCAAGGTTAGGTTTAAATGGGATGATAATTGATAAGCACACAATGGATGAGTCAGTTTGAGATAAGCTAAATGTCTGAGTTTTGCATAAGTGAGAATATACGGATTTTGCATAAAAAGTATATGTATAGTCAGGGTTTGCAAAAAATCTTTCCTATATAGTTTTCAGAAATGAGTTTTCCAAATTCGTTTAAAAAATCAAAGACTTTTTTAGTTTTTAGGGATAAAGCTCATGTAAATTTTAACTTTTAATTGTTATAAATATTCAGCATTATGCCGAAGCTGTTTTAAAAAGTAAACCTTCAGAGCAGTGTACATGTAGCCCGAGTCAGGAAATTGTATTTCTTTGAAAGTAATCATCATTGCAAAACATGTTTTACGTCCATAAAAATTGGATGGGATGAAAAATATTTTTTTGTTACCATACCATATTTTTTGCAATTCCGTAGTCCTATCTGAATATTTTTTCATGAAATCGGTTTGAATAAATAAATATTGATCTAAAGCATCGTTCTAAACCATTTTCAGTCAAATTCAGCCAAATTATAGCCTTTTTGTATTTTACCGATTTTGA
>JAQIXN010000158.1:0-60595 GCA_034698145.1 Proisotoma minuta
AAAAACAAAATCCAAAAAACACAAAGTATTTAATTTTTCTTACTGCGCCTTGGAGGAGGAGGGACAGCCACAGGGGCTTGTTGTTCTTCTGTGGTCAAAAGGACACCGGGGATATCTTCGCTGTCTGCAGACATTTTCAAGCTTTTTCCACTTCTAAGAGCTACGCTTTGCACGTGTTGTCAGTTCAGGCTTTGCGACCAAAATGAGACCTTTTCACTTCCCAAGTCATTTTTGGTCACTGCCACTTTTTTGTTGGCTTAGAAACCCTGGACCAAAAATTCCAGTATCTTTTTTCTTAGGTGAGAACACATAGTTCACATAGTTGTATAAAGAAAACGGGGAGAAAATCAGTGTGTCCTTTCTGGGCCATGTATCGCTTCTAATTATTGCAGACTGCAATTTATAATCAGATGAAATAATTGATGAGAGAATTTATTGTCATTCTGTTTAATTTTCTTTTTTGAATTTTGAAAACTGCTTGAAGCTTATGATAGTTTAAATAAATTAGTCTTGGTATTTTCATAATCCTAACTAATTTGAGATTACTTGATGAATTATGGTTATTTTTTCTTGCTTTCCTTCTGCTTCTTAACTTCTGTAGATTGCTTGGATTTTGCAAAAATGGTAAAAATCCCCAAAATTATTAAAATTGAAAAACATATTGAACCGATTTTCACGACTTGTGGATTGTCTCGCATCTTTTCAACAATCATTTCCGTAAAATCGTCGCTATAATAAAAATGGAAATAATAATTAAGAGCAAGGACAGAATTTTGCTTCAAAAATTAGCTTACAATGGCGATTTTGGTGTAGGCACATTTTCAGCTTTGGAGTTCCTGTAAAAGTCAGTGGCAAAGTCAATGAGGTTTTGTGTGGTTATAGAGTCAAGCTCATATCGATAAAGCTTCCCATGACGGAACCTGAAAAGTAATAAAATAATAATTTTTGTAAATTATTGTCCACATAATACAATAAAATGCGTTAAAATTTGCGTACAGAATGAACGTAGGGGTGTCCATAACCCCAAACCTTCTAGCAACTGCTCCTCCGTCATTTGATTTGTCCACCCTCGCGACGTTCATTCTATGTTTCAACTCGCAAGCTGCGGCTTCGAGCGTCGCTTGAAGACGTTGACTTTTTACACATGTCCGTTTCTCGCTGAAAACGAATTTTCAAATCACAATTTCTCGACAAAAAGTTTTACAAGAATGTCAAATGTGAATGTTTAAACTTACAACATGACCATCCAGTCCCCTGTCGTGGCTCCCGTGCTTGCCTGAGTCAGATGCTCAAACGTTTCATCATTCAAAGATTTCACGGCAGGTTCAGGACAACGATTTAATTTGCTCAACATTTCTTCTTCATTTGCGGCTCCTAAAAGAAATAAGAAATTAACAAAATTGTCTACATAAATAGTTTTAATTTTTGTTCTAAACAGTAAAGTACCATGATAAAGCATAGGGACGCCGTGTCGAAAGAATACAATTGCTGGCTCTAAATTTGGACTGTACAGCTTTGCCAGAGGACTGGACACAAGCTTAACTACAGACGCGTCCAAAGAATCCACCAATGTCTCCCGTATCGCCGCAAGCTCCCCTTCGAAATCATCACATTTTGGACAGTTTGGCTTACCTACAAATTTAAGGATGAGGGTTTAATTTTTTTTAAACTCCCATTAGATCAAAGGTTATCTTCTCTTACTAAATATCGTCACAACATGTTTTTCTGTTTGGATCAAATTAAGAAACTCGTCATCACTAACTTTCTCCAGGGTGGAAGAGGAAAGTGAGAGGGGGATTAATGCAATTAGTGCTAACAATGGGAACTTCATTTCGATAAGATGAGAATTGCAAAGAAAGAAACAACAACAACAGGTTGTGAGCTGGAACTTCTGTCAGCCAGATTTTATTCCCACGGATCACAATCTCATTCTTACGTAATTAAGGGGCACAGGCGAGAATTTTTCATAATTTAAATGTATTATAACTTATTAAATTTTCATTTTGCGTTTGCATTTATGCCAAATTATGTTTAGGCTTTAAGAATGAAAGGACGCTTTGTCTCGTCCTAGATAAGACAATGACCATTTGTTGACACATAACTTATGAACATTGCACCTGTCGCGTCTGGGAAGTTGTATGTAACGTCTATGAAAGTTATTATACTTTACAAATCTTCACATTTTAGACTCCAACAAGTAAACCGATGCCATAAAAAGTGTCACAATGAATTTTGACAGTTTTAAGAATTGATGAAGACATAAGATATCTTTTGAAGACTACAAGTCAAAGAACTTGCTTCGGCGTCTTTTTTTGGAGCATCTTTTCATAATGAAAGTGAAAATGTTTTTTTTGTTAGTTTTTCCGTATTTTCTCTAGTTAGCATAAACGGCTGGGTTGTTCTTTCAGCCTGGTTAGTTAGTGAGATGAGATGCATCCGTGTCATGTTTTGCCTTATCTTGGTAAGTGTAAATTTGATGGATGATGGTGTTTTGAAAGGCTGTCAATTTACATTGGGACTGTTTTTTTAAAAAAAATTCGTGAATCATTGAACTTTTTGCAATTTGCTATAATTCAACAACTAAACAATTGAAAAGATTTGTTTATAAACGTGCAGCTTTTGAAACAGAAAGTAAACAAATTACTGAAACTAGAACAATTTCTTCATTGACTAAAGACATGTCCTCATTAAATACATCAATCTACATATAAAATTGTTATAAATTAGGGATAAATAAATTGATTTTTTTGGAATGTTTTGTAAATTGCAGATTTGTAATTCTAATATGCATCTGTGTATTTTTTGGGTCCGTGCCTATTTATCTGTAAAAAGCAAGTTAGTAGAGAAAACGACGACGCTCTGCCAAAATCTCGTCAAGCTAAAAGCCAAGCCGGGATTCGGATCTCTGTAAAGTAAATGCATGCAAAATCTGGCATTTAGTTTGCAAAATTTTTTAAACTTCTTCTCACTCCCTACTTCCTAATGTGATATTGTTATAAGGAAAGAAATCCATTGCATCACACCATAGCCTGCTATCATTAAACAAACCTACATAAAACCATCCACATCCGTTGAAATAGGAGGAAGGGTGAGACGTTCTAAAACTATACCGTACTACAACTTCCTGTCCACCGATTTGTTGGTTTTAAATAAGGAAACAAAGGCCATACTACAACTCTCATCACATCACAACTTGCAACAAAGTCAATTGGTCCCAGTTTAGTCATAAAGTGTAGTCATTCTTAAACGGTACTCAAAATTTTCTTCTTGAAAACAAAATACTGTGAAGTGAAAGTAAACGTGAATCAAAGGACGCCATCCGAGGTTGAGACTACCTTATAGTGCCTCCCAATCAACTTCAATCAAGAAAACTCATTCATGAATAAATTCATGAATGCTTTTTTTCAAATTAGTTTATTCGGACACTTTTAATTTGAAACCTTAAACCAAAACTTTTGAAAAAGTGTTGAGAGAGTAGACCTTGAATTTATTTCTTGTTCATTCTCAAAATCGTTATTGGCCTACACTATTTAATGTAGTGAATCGTCCTTGGCTTTGGTCTTGAGTTGAGTTGGCTAAATATTTAAAGTAAAGTGATTATAAAAGACTTGGATTAAGTCGCCAACAACTCCGGCGTCCTGTCATGTCCATGTCAGAGTTCCATTTTAATTAAAATTTACTGTCAACTGTGGCTGTGATTTCAATTTCATAAGTGACTTCTAACCTAACCTAAATCCTCCGAAATCAAAAAGCAACTTCCCTTCAAAAAATAGGGAACATACGTAGTAAACTTGTGAGGAAGAGAAAATCCGTCAAAATTCCGGAACAAACAGCATTAGCCGCTAACACCAGCGTGGTCAAAGAGAGTTTGACCGACGGCTTCAAAATGTCATCAGAGTCCCCAGAACCAATGGCCGCAGAGCCCTTGGTCCAAGAGACCGTGGAGGAAGTGGAAACTGAGGGGGAATTGAGAAAGAAAATTGTTCGTAAAACAACATACCAACTTGATGAGGTAGGTTTGAAAGAAAGCAATTGAAAATTTTAATTTTCATAGTAGTTATAAGTATACATTTGCTTTTAAGCTGTAAAACATGAAAAATTATGATATGACGAAATGGCATATTTTTAGCCGGTTTTAAGGATATCTAGTTTGGGTACGAGCGTCATTGATTCATGTGGTGGTTTACAGTTCAAGCAGATTTACACAGAGACAGCTCACTTTCACATGTCAGCATTTTTGGGTTTTGAAATGCTAAATATATATTTTTGTTATTATTATTGTGCTCTGTTTAGCTTTTTGGACCAGTTTTCTATTTTGAAAAGTGGATTAGGCAAATACAGATGAATAATAATAATGTTTTAAAATACTGGGTGATCCAAATTGCGTTGCTTTCACCAAGTGCAGTTACAAACTCTTTAAATGCATTTAGCCAGATTTATTAATAAGAAATGTCAAAATAATTCGTTCTAAATCCCTCAATGATGAAATTTGTATGCAGTAAAGTTATTCTTTGTTTACATAATCAGCATTTTTATATTGCTCTAAATAATTTTCCCGATAACCCTGTCACTGTCAATGTGCAGCCTTCGAACATTTTTTCTGTCTGTACTTTTCCTCTGGGTGGCTGACAAACTTGTGAATAAAGTCCGTTTTATTTTCTTTTAACATTTGTAGTTTGTAGCCTTTCACTCATTTCTGTAATTGGACTAAATGTTAATGAATGAAGTAGTCTCAAGTTGAGACTCTCAACAATTGGATTATTACTATTACCGTGTTTTGTTACTATTTATTATGTTTACAAATTATATTTGATTAATAATTTAAATCGATTGGATTTAATTTTGCTTTTGTAAAATTCATTTCAGATTCATGGAATAAGATTAATAATAAGATTAGTTGCTTTGTATATATTCCCAGAGTACAACAAAACTAAAACCATTTTTCATAGTAAATGCACAGATGAAGTGCAGATGTTGGGCTGCATGGTTGAATTTTCATTCCCCTCTCACTCCGAACACTTTGAAACTACATTTTAAATAATACGCTTGAACGTTCCACAGTTATAGATATACAGAGGTATGCTATTCGAAAATCTTTTTTATTTATAATTTTATAACACGGAGCCAAGCAAAAGTCGAATTCTCCCGACGTCCGAAACTTATCCTGCATCACTTATCTCCAAGATCTCCTCTTCTCCTAATATCTTTATAATTTTGGAAAGTAGATGTAATGCATATGTGAATATAAATATCTTTAGGTTTTTGGCTATAACTAATATATGCACATTTATAAATGTTTTCAAACATCTTGGTTTCAAGAAGAAGAGATCTTGGTTGACACCTCCCCATTCTTCCAGAGAAGACTCACAACTCCACACAACACTCTTCTAGACCTTCTTTAAATATAAAGTCACCTTCAAAAGCTGCTAAAACTTTCGGCAATTTCAAATAAAGCATTACATTACATTTTACAGAAATTATATAGAATGTAATGAGCCAAGAAAAGTTTATGGGGCTGAGTTAATTATTGTATTGCATGGTTCAAATTAAAGCTTATTGAAGCATGCAATGAACTTTAAATAATCTTATAATTTAAAAGTGAAAGTTTAGAGAAAGTTTTTTTTACACGACATTTTATACTACATATACATAATACTACATACATTCAACATGACTTCCGTGATTTCTGGACACCGGCAGTATGGCTTCACACTGTTCGATGAATTGGTAATAATATTTTACATTTGCATTTTACATATTTGCATCACAAAACAACGCTTCCTTCCAATTAACATTGTCTGGTAAAAAACACAAAGCCAAACTCTGTTTGAAAAGAAGTGGAATAACCCCATAAATCCACCAAATGCTGAATGTAGTGCAACACAAGAAAGAAACCTGCAAATTCTCATCTGTCTTTTATGCCAAGATGTTGATGGTTGAGCAGATTATTTAATCCGTAGCTCATCCGATTAAGCATTACGTTAGTTAGTTAGTTAACGGAATGAATTTCAATGCAAATCTTAAACTTAATGTACCCAAACTAAAAGAGTAATGAAATTAATTTATGAAACTGTAAATTGAAGACAAATGCTTTCACTCTGTTTATATATTTCTTTCTTCTGTGTTGAAATTTACTCCACCATAACTCATTGCTCTTTTCTTTTTTGTGTCTCGTTTAATTTAACATTTTGCAGTTGTTTATTCCAAAAATTAAAATGAGTCAGTTTAATTTGAGCTTTAAAGAAAGTTTTCTTTTTGCACAGAACAGACTTTTTGACTCTTAAATTTTGAGAATAACTATTTATGGTAATGTCAGTAAAAGGAAAGTTTCTCGAGCATTTTTGTACAACTTGTTTTCAGAATTCATGCGTTTTGAAAACACGTTGGTAAACAAAGCAATAAAATGTAGAAAATAGGTTTGTTTGGTTAGTTGTGTTCTAAGAACATTATGAAATGCGTTAGTTACTGGAAATCGATACATGTGCATATAGAAAGCCAATCACAGATTTCTGATTTGTATTTTCAGCAAAACAACTATAAAATTATTTGAAATTAAACAGGCTAAAATAATATTTGACTTAAACCACTGTAATTGAGGAAAATCTGCAATAATTTTATTTTTTATTGCACACAAGATTAAATTAATGGGTGAGGATTAGAATGCAGAAAGAGGAGATTGATATATTGGCTTTTATAGGACACTGGATGGCTTGGTTTAGTTAATTAGGCGTTTATTACTTTGGTTGGCTTTGGCAGTTGGACAACTAAAATAAAATAAAAATTTGCAATCATCTCGTCACACATGAAATGAATATGAAAAATAAATTTTGGCAGATGGGAAAAAAATCCAGAAAGTTTTAGTTTGTGCAGACTTTTGCTAAAGAATTTGCAGTGATCCCTTGGGGGCAAAATCTTTTGACTGCGGATGCCTTAAGTTTTACAGAGACCCCAAATGCAGATATCTTTCCACATAGTTCTTGGCAGCAGACTTGATTTTTATCCACCCATTGATGGGGCAGGGATGCATTGCACTCTCTAAAACACTCGCTTATCTTTCCTTCCCCATGAGTATAAATACACACACCAACACCAAACGAACAAGTCCAAATTTAGCCTTACTCAAAGAAAAACGTAGAAAAGTCAAACACTTGCTTTAATGCGATGGAACGTTACCAGACCTTGGTCTCCCTTATCCTCCAACCTAGTAACGTCAGCCATGTCATGTCATGTCACTTATTCTTGAGTTGAAAATTAAGAAATTCGATCAAACTTTTTTTCCTCTCAAACCACAAACTTTGTTGTTTGCGTCAGTTGGCAAGATGAATCTAAAATTGTTTTTTCTTTCTTTTTTCTTAAAAAAAGATTGTGTCAATTTATTGCTCATTTCTCAAAAAATGTCTGGGTTTACTTATAAAATTGTGTAAATGTAAACTGTGGAAATCTTTACAACTTATTACGTTTCAAGCGACGCTAATGGGATTAGGGAATTGAAGCATAAATCAAAAGCAAACACAAATGCCAATTTATTTTCTTGGACCTTTCCAAACCCACGACCTTTCCACGTGACTCTTTCAACCCAAAATAATTTAGTTGGGATAAAATGAAGGATGTCTGAGAATTTGGAAAAATGAACGCGTGCTAATGTGTAAATATTTGGGAATTATCATGTACTCGCCCGTAGGTAGAAAAGTTGTTTCCTGTTTTTTGCCAAATGAATGTTCTATTTTAGGGAAAGTTTTTTTTTTGCACGAGAGTCATGAGACCTTGTACTTGACTTGGTTGAAGGGATTTTTTTTTCTACTTTTAAATTGCGGAATTGAGAATGATTGACATTTGAAATTTGTTCTCTTATATTGTTAATAAAAGTTTGCATGAATTGGTTGATAGACTAATGAGGATACAATAACTCGAGACACGAAAAAGTGTAGAAATCTATCACGATCTCTGTTTACTCTACAAATCGTGGTGAATCCGACATTTTTTAAAAGGAAGCTGCAATTATCTGATGGTTTATAACTAAAGAGGATGTACTAGTTAGTATTTAGTACTAATTAGCACAAGCACGTTACTTATTAGATAACGAACAGTCTTAAGTTGATATTGGTGAAAGTATATTTAAAATCGTAAATTCGGACGCCAATAAATTTTTTTGGGAAAAAGTTTTAGATTGATAATTAATACAAATAATTTCTCGGAAATTCTGAGTTAGCTTAAATTCTAATTAGACTTGATTAGTTGTACGATTAGATTGCGACAAAAGGAAGCCGACTCATGATCCACAAATCTCATTTATTTAACACAAATTCATATCTCACACTTGAAGCTGTATATATGGATATGGAACCAACTTTGGCATATAATAATTTTGCTGCAGGCAAGACTTAATATCAAAGCAAAAAATAGTCCAACCCTTCCGTTTGCAGAGATCATATAATGTTGGACTCCCTTTTTCTTATACTATTCGCCAATTTGTTTTATAAACAAGCTTTACAAGGCTAAAACTTGAGGCTCATTAATTCATATGCATATAGAATCCTATATTTAGAATTTAGTCATGCAGCTAATAAATTAGTGAGCTCAACTTGCAATTCCCAATAATATTATTGAAAAACTAATAATTGGTAATTGTCAATTAGTGAAATCAAAGAAATTGAAAGTTGAAGCTTTCTCGTTGTGAGAGAGAAAGTTGCATTTTGGAGAATGAGTAATCCTTCATCCAGTAAAAAGGTGAGAGACCGCTAAACTTTGGGCTGGGTTCTCAATAAATTGTCGCAGACCAATTTCATAGTTTTTAGTCAAGTTTTACAAGGTATTCTAATTTTGGGAATTGTTAGACTGACAAGACTTAAGCCTTAAGCCTTGACTGAATAATAGGTGACCTTATTTTTGCTTTGTTTTTTTGTAGAACTCCTCAATGACGTCCACAAAGACGACGACGATGACAACCCGTAAGCTGTACGGTCGTGATCTGTCGGAATATGAGAAAATGGACGTTGACGAACTCTTATCTCAACTGACACCGGAGGAGTTGGATATTTTGTCTAGGGAAGTGGACCCTGATGTAAGCATTTATTATTGTTTTCGTTTGATTTGATTTTTTTTCGAATTTTTCGTCACTTATTGATCTTGATTTTAGGACGCTCTGCTGCCACCGGACCAGAGGACGAGCTATTTTTGCGAGAAAGGGCCCACAGGCCCACTAAACAGAAAGCAATTGATAGACCACATAAACAAGTTGGCGATAGAGACACCAGACGAACCGGAAATGGTCCCGTATGTCGCAGGAACTGTCAGGGGGAAGCGTTACATTGCACCTGAGAAACCAAGAACGAAACAAGAGGAAGAAATTGCCATTGATATGGGAGATGAATATGAATCGGCTCTTACCAAAGCAAGTGAAGAAGAATTGGTGGACTTGGCAGGTATTTATTTATTTTAAAGGGACGTTTTACTTATTTATAATACAATTGGCTTAAATTACAATAAAATTTCAGCTATTCTTGGGTTCCACTCAATGATGAATCAAGAGCAATACCACAACTCTCTACTGGGCAAAGGTCAGCCAAAACTTGGATGGAATGGCGTGGCTAAAGCTTATCAACCAAAACCTCTGCCGTTTGAACCCCCAAATATGACGGATGTTGAAAAATCAATCCAACAAGTTAAGGATGATGATTATAATCTCAAACAACTCAATTTTAATAACATCCCGGTATTTAATTTTAGATTATTATTAGAGAGTGTTTGCTTATGACATAATGTCTTATAAATTTATTCTTAATATTAAGATATCGGATCAACAACATGCCGCATTATTTGAAGGACTAAAAGGAAATACGAATTTAGAAAGCCTTAGTTTAAGTAACACAGGGCTGCACGACAGGACAGGAGTGTTATTAGCGGATGCCCTTGCAAAAAATTCCACACTTCGTACCATCAAGTAATTTGTAAACATATGCATTAGTCAAGATTGACTTTTTATATTGGCCCCTTGGCCCATTGCCTGCTAATGAAATGTTTGTGATTTTAATTCGCAGCGTGGAGACAAACAACTTGAGTCCAACAACTTTAGTGGCACTCATCAAATCGCTCCTTAGTACGAAATTTGTTGAAGAATTCAGAGCGTCTAACCAAGTACGAACGACTTTATTTTTATATACAAACAAACAAAACAAATCCTAATTTGCAAATGTACAAACCAATGCTTTCTTGTGATTTTATTTTATGTGATTATGGCAGAATTCCAACTTGTGTTTTAAAAAGTCATTTTCACTTCAACCCAATGTCGTTTTGTTTCTTTCAGAAACAGAACTGCATTGCATCTTTTTTTCTCGTAGAGGTCATTTAGGACATGAATTTTACGATAACTGCGGCTACTTGTTGTCATTTGCTTTTTTAAATTAGAGTTTATTTGAAAACTTGAATGTCGTAAAAATTGGGTGGCTTGAAGAGAGTTGAGATTTGTAGGATGGAATTTCGTTTGTTTGTCCCCAGACATCCGACTACGATTTATAAAAGCCAGAGTGTTCTAAATATTTTTAACTTTCTTTTCTTTTTACAGCGCCAGCAAACATTAGGCAACAAGATTGAAATGGAGATTACCAATTTGCTAGAACAAAATCCAACGATCCTCCGCGTGGGATTGCATCTGGAATATAATGATGCTAGAAACAGAATTGCAACCCATTTACAACGAAATCTTGATAGAAGTAAGTAACCGTTGTCATTTAGTTTTTTTCTTCAAAGATGCTAGCTAGACAAGTTACATATTCTTAGACAATTAAAAAAAGAAGAAGATGAGGTTAGGTGTGGGCCGAGTCTTTATTGTCAAGTAGTAAAATGTTATCTTGTTACAAAGTTTGTGACTGTGACATTCATAAAAAGGCCACGCGCTTTAAGTTGGGTGCAAATTATATCTACGTAGAATCCCTGATTTAAATTAGGTCTAAATAAATTCAAGGTTGACAGTTAAAGCGTGAATAAATCAGGAGAAATGCATCCATTTCAATGATATTGCGACATTAAGATTAGCTTGGAATTTTAAAAGTCCTTCGTTTATTGATTTTTTATTGACGTAGGTTCAATTTAATAATAAAATTTATAAAATGAGTAATTTTTACTATGCCATTATAGATTTTGTGTAGAATTTATAAAGTTTTGGAAAGCTTTTAGTTTTAGTTATAGCCAAATGAAATTTTTACGGGACAAAGTTATTCTTCCTTTCATTGGATGGGGAGAAAATTTTATTTTGTTTCTTCTTCATCTTTCTCCTATCTCTTCTTTTTCTCTATTCTATGTTTATCTAAATGTCTGTCTGTCTTTTCAAAACTATGCATGATTTTTAAATGAGCACCTTTATTATCAAAGAGCGACTTGAGCTACGAGTGAAATTGAAAAGGGACGAAGAAGGTTTCCACATTGTAGAGACGAATTGAAGATGCAGCGCTGTTTTCCATTTTTCAATGCTCAATGAAATCAGGAAGCCCTTCCTTGTGTAAGAAGCCTTAATAGTGTTGTCGTCCTTGTCCCTTTGGCATTTCTGTCCCGTCGAAAGTCGCCTCATTTTAAACAGTTTTTTTGTCCTGGTCTTTTTTTGACGCTTCTTTAAATAGATTCTGGAGTTTTGACGTTCAGAATATTTTTTGCTACAACAATCTTTCCTTTTCCTTCACCTTGATCTTGATCTCTCTTCTATTTTCTCCCAATATCTTATATGATCATCAGATTTATTTACGTAAAGTTACAAAAGATCTGTCTAAATCTGTCACCATCATCTTTCTCTTTTTCTCTTGTTCTTCATCCAAAAAATATATAATTTTGGGCTGGAAGCCTTGAACTACGTAAATCCAATGGTCCAAAACCAACAAACTACTACAAAGATTTTGGCTGGGAGCATGAAAATGCTATAAGTTGGTTATCTACGGCTGTCATCTTTCAAAATCCTTATTGACTGTGTCAAAATTGTGAACACGAGTTGGATCCATGATTAATGTAAAATGACTTGATTGACATTGAAACGGTTTAATGAGCACTAACGTTTTGAAGTTAAGTGTGTGGTCGTGGTTTGAAAATCCAATTAATCTTCGTGTTCTTTTGATGCATGGAAAGATAACTTTGTACGTTCTGAGTGAATTGAATGTTTTTTGTAGTTTTTAAACTATTAATAACTTGCATGATTTAACAACTTTCTCTATTGTGTGCATTTCCTGTTTCTTTTCAGTCCGTCAAAAGCGAATTGGTGGAGAATCACCTTCAGCCTCATCCACTGCCCGTGCAAAGCCAAATTAAGAAGACACAGTTTTAAGAAACAACTATTAATGCATGATCATTATTTGTGTGGATTTTTAACTAAGATTACTACTTACCATTTTACTACTACTCTACTACATATTACAACAAATACATACTACTGCCTGCTGCTGCTGTTTTTTCATCACTGATGTACTGGATGCTTTATGTTACTAACTAATCTTGGACAGCTACTGATCACTGCCAAATATTTTGAAATTTCATCCAAAGGTAAAGTATTATTGGAGAAAGTTACACACACCGTAAATATATATTCTGCTATAATGCTATTGTATCTGTCAATTGTACGTAAGATGCTATATTGTCCTCTCCTATTTTGTAATTTCTCTTTTTTGCAGAACGCAGATGTAAAAGAATCGGATAAAATTTGATCCCTGTGCAATGTCGTTCGTGAGTGTTTGTCTCTCGAAACTCAGTGCTATCCGTTCGTTATCCTAATTTATATACAAAAAATAATTTCTAAAACAAAAATGTGCCGTCAGTTCAGTTGGTTGCCGTTTTAATATTTTAATATTTTACTTTAAACCCGTGTCGTCCGTGTCGCACATTGATACACACATAATTTACGTTGTGAAGTTTTATATTATGATGATTATACAACTATTAACTTTTGTTTTGTATTAATTTTAATGAAATAAGTTAATTAGAAACACAAAAAAAACACAAAACATTTATTAAGTAAAAGTGACGCTAAAACAATGAGGAGCAGTACAAGAAAGACCACACCCAGCACAACATTCTATGTTACAACGAAGGTACGATACTATATAACGTCATGTAAAAATCAATTTTCTAACTCAACTAAACTGAACTGACTGTATTTTGAATCTGATTGGATAGAATGCAATTCAAAATTATTGCATTGCATTGTGGCACTGATTTGATAATTTATTAATTGAATAGTGTGTAAACGAATCATTTATATGTAAATATGTACTATGTCTTTAAATTAAACCCATTATTTTTCCTTTTCCCTAATCCTGCTTAAAACTTTTGATGGATGTTTGTGTGCTAATTTTTCTGAAACCGTGCTTAACGTTCTATGTGAAATAATAATTGGAATTTGGCTTTTGGCAGTGTGCATTTTTCCTTCGACAAAGTTTTTTTTTTTGTATTTTATTTTGTAGCAACTGTTTCATTGCGTAATCCGCTTTGGACCAGAAACAAGAACATTTTTATATATATATATTTTTCTCCTCGTTGTTGTTGTTTCACACGGGGCATATTTTTTGTTAAAAGCAAGGCTTTGACTTTGCTTTGAATGAATCATTTTTTAAAAGAATTTTATTTTGGGTTTTGATAATTTTTGGGTCAGTTCAGTCTCAGGGGCTCAGAGGTCTCTTATTTTTTACGGTAAATTTTTCCGGAATGCTTTATGCTGAATGGTTTTTACTAGAAATTTTCAGAATATTTTTTTTATTAAACTTGATCAAAATTTTAATTTGTACATGTTTGATGATTTTCAGCTCGTCTACAAAGAACTGGCCGCGCCCCACGTTCCTGTTTTTCTGGGATGGTGACTTTGAACCCTCCTCGTTAACGTATTTGTTGAAATTATATGGAGAGAAGAGATGCAATTTTCAAAATTTGGACAAACAACTACAACGACTCTTTATCAAGAAACCACAAGACAATTTAGTTTAGTAAACCACAAATTAGCTCACAGTTTAAAAATTATTGTAAAGAGAAATTTTTGCTACAATTTATATATCAGTTTGTTAGAGGCTGAAACTTGAACAAAATTTGCAATTGCTCCAATCTCCCCTTTAGCTTTTATAGTTGCATTGTGTCATCGTGTCATGAAATAGCTTTATTAGCCTGTATATTATTACAACGGTGTTATAAAAAAGGCCACAAATAATAATTACCAAGTAGGGAAATAATTTACTCAAAATTAGAGGGGTAGGCAGTGCCTACTAGGCACTGACAAATTATGGTAGCTAGTGGTATAAAATGTGGACTATATAGTGAAAGAAACATTTATTATGAGTATTATTATGATGCCATGTCAGTTCTTCTGCTCTGCTAAACTTTAATTCTAATAGACTAATTTTAGAGGCTGTAAGAAATGTTGTGAATTGTGATGATCTTTAACGTATAAAGTAAATGGTGAATGCCTTTAATCTAATATTTCTGACGCTTATATTTAAGAATACGTAAACAAAATATCTACCACTAAATTGCTCTAAATCACTGTTCCTAATTTAAGCTAGACTCAATTGGATTTTTGTTAGTGTTTTAAAAATTATTGTGACTGAGGACTGCGAGTGGTTTAGTTTCGTTACTAATTTCTAGATTTAATTATTATTTCCGTATGTGAAAAAAAAGAACTGCACGCTCTAAAATTATTATACTGTCAAACTTTATTTATTATGAATAATAAATTGTATTTACAATACAAGCAACAATTACTGTGCAGTCCAACCCCCATCCATTGAGAAATTTGCTCCATTGACTCCATTCCCTGCATCAGTGCAAAGAAACAAGACCAAGTCTCCAAGGTCTTCAGGTCTTATGAATTCTCCACTCGGTTGTTTCTCCTCTAACAAAAGTCTACTTGCCCTTTCCCCATCAATCCCCTTTTCCGCTGCAATCCTGTCAATTTGCTGTTGCACGAGGTTTGTTAGGACCCAGCCTGGACAAACAGTGTTACTTGTCACTCCTTTAAAATTTTTAGCAGACTCCAAAGCAATCACTTTTGACAGGCCTGCAAGCCCATGTTTTGCAGCCACGTAAGCGGCCTTGTTCTGTGATGCAACCAGGCTATGGGCAGATCCAATGTGAATTAATCGGCCAAAACCACGCGCTTGCATTTGTGGCAGTACTTGCCGAGATATGAAAAATGGTGCTGAAAGATTGAGGGCAATTACCAAATTCCATTGATCGGTTGGGAATTTTTCCACAGGACAAGTAAACTGGACTCCGGCATTGTTGCAAACAATATCTAGTTTTCCCATAGCCAAGGTTGCCTTCTGGACTAAATCTTTGCAGCCCTGCTCCGTAGTTAAATTGGCATTTGAGTAGAATGGGATCTGACCAGAAATGGACTTTAGGTTGGAAAGTAGGGGTGAAATTTCACCCAACGGTTCTAGGCCATGGAGGCCAATTCTACAACCAGCTTTCGCAAGCTGAGTTGCGATTCCCAAACCAATTCCTCCCGTCGATCCAGTTATAAGGGCAGTTTTACCAGAGAGGGAAAATAGGGACATTACGCCAGTGATTACTGATTGTAGGATACCGTTTTGGCTAATTCGTCCTACCTGAACAGATGCTGTACGTATTTAAAATATATATGTATATTTTAAACCGAGGAGTTATGAATCTTATGAACTGGTCGATTCCGAGCAATACTCGAGTTGGCAGCTTTCCAAAATTATGTTTTGATGATGCTGGTGAAACTCTGACACTTTCTTTTGTTTTGCATTTTTGAACAAGCAGGGGAATGAAAATCGATGAATTAGTAATTACATGAAGAAATGCATGTGCAAACGAACAACACTCTACTTTTTTTTACTCATGACGTAAATTCCCTTACGCATCGCCTCATTTTCATTTTTACTTACTTTCCCCTTATTGGACTTGAACAAGCAGGATGTAAAATGAGTAGACTTTGTCTGAAGGATCGCTTGATATTCTGCTGGTATTGGCAGCCAAGTTTTCAATTAAGGAATTCATGGTGGTGGAAGTATTTGGAGGATTCAAACATCCCTGGGATGAAAGACGCACTTGGAGATCAAGTTCATATCTGCATAAGGCAAGTGGAAGCAATTTGCTTTCTATTTTTTTTTAACTTATTCATTTGTAGGATTTTTTGGATCGTTGTCGCCCTCAGTTTTTTCGGCTATGCATTTTTTCAGTATACTCTTTTTGGCATAGTTGGTAAGTGCACATATTTACACTGTGCGCAAATATGTATACTAATTTTATTCATATTTAAATGAAAAGGTGACATTGGAGGCATCACTAGTCTAACAGTTGGCGTAACTTTGATTGGACTGGGGAAAGTTGTTGTCACAATTGTTCTAGTGCTAATAGATGTTTGGAGCAGGACAATTTTTAGAAGGTTTAGGAAAACGGCAGAGAAAAATAATTCAACAAACGTGAATTCACAAATTACTAGCAATAACGACCAAGAAGCTTTTTCATTTGGAAGTGAAATCACAAGCTTTCCTAAACTAACTTTATGGCATCAAAAACAAGATGGAGAAAATGAGAAAACGCAAAATAAAATTGTGCCGGAAACAATTAATTTCCCTGTTACAGGACCCGAAGAGAAATACCTTCAATACCTTAATAGAAGGTATGAGCACGCAAATAATCTCAGAGAAGCGTCTGAGCTCAAAAGAAGAATAAGAATAAGAGAAAAAAGTTGGAAGGAAATGGAAAATAATAAAACAAAAAATCTTGGAAATTTGAGAACTTTCTCTCGAAAACCTGCAATGCCAGAAATTATTGTTACTCTAAGTCACAACGAATCTGAGCAAGTTATAGTGATTTCTCCAAGCTTTTCAAAAACCAGCAGAAACAGACTCCAACTCCCGAAATTTAAAGATTTTGATGGTGAAAGCATTTCTTCTTCTCGATCTTCTTTTCCCTCATCATCTCCGTGCGAAAGTTTATATAGCTTTCTGGAGACTTACTACTATGATAACAGCAGTGGAATATTTTCTTCAAAATCAAGCCAAAGCAGTCTAAGCCCAAGTAGCCCAATTAGTTTTAGAGAACATGTTGTACTTGACGTTGACATGCGATTGTAAATAAATTTATTTTTTTTTGAATAAAATTGTTGTCTTTAAACAATTTCTGTCAACTTATAAATTCTTACAGACTTATCCTTCGAAGCTGTCAACAAATGCTGAGAATCATAACTAAATCCTGCTGCCACAACTCTCGATGTGTGTTCTTGCAACAACTGCAAATTAGTCCCGAGCTCACTATGATATATTCCCACAACTCCAGAGTCGCTGCAACCCAATACAAGAGAACCATTATGACTCCACAATACTTTTGAAATTTGCGATTTTTCCAGTCTAGTTTCAAAAAGTTGCTTGTCATGTTCAATGTCAAAAACTGTTAGCTTTCCACCCTGCGTCCCAACCACAAGGGATTTTCCCTTGGAATCAAACTCCATGTCCAGAACAGGAGAACCAAATTCGGAATAAGTGTGGAAGGGATTATCTAGATTTCGAATGTCCCAAAGTTTTATAGAACAGTCCATTGAACTTGTGGCAATCATGCCACCTCCAAAATCAAACAGCGACTTTGTGACTGTGGCTTGATGTTCATCCAGACTATCTATGACTTGTCCTGACCTCAAGTCAAACAGGGCAGCTTCAGAATCATCGTACGGACTTGCCAACAATAATCTTCCACTGCGATCTAGGTTAAGTGAGGACAAATCCTGTGGATCCGGAACATCTGGGATAAATTTGTGGAGCATTTGTCCTTTGGAAAGGTCATGAACTGCAGCAGACTTGTCATTGCAGGCAGAGAGGGCAAGGGAATAGTCAGGAGAGAATTTAGAGAAAAGGACTTTGAGGTTAGGGCAGCGGTCGTAGTTCGTCGTACAGTTAAGGACATTGTGACAAGTAAGAATCTTATCATTGTTAAGAAACCAGTGACGAATGCTCCCATCCTCAGACGAGGTAAGTAGTTGGTCCCTGGAGAAAATTCGCCTTTATGGCTAATGGGGCACGCTAATACTACATGGTCTAAATAAATAACGCTCACCCAGAAAAATTAAAGCTTATGGAAGTAACCGAGTCTTGATGACCAACAAGCGTGCCAATTTCTCTCCCCGATTGAGTACACCATATTTTACAAGAATTTCCGAGACAGGAAGTGGCACATCTTTTGTTAAATATTTCAATTTTATGTACATATACAAAATCCTGAGCTGCTACAAAAAATACACATACTTCATTCCTTCTTTGGTGAGGGCGACGTCGGTGAGTGGGAGGGCGTGGGGTTTAAAACACTGGAGTTGAACGTACCGCTGGGAATAATCATGAAGTTGATGTTTCTTTAGTTTTTCCACCGCTAAGAAAACCTTAGTCCTGTGATTGTGCGTTGTAAACAAAGGCTCAGAATTCAGCAACTCTGTTGCGATCCGCGGCTCATCACTCCCTCCATTTAATTCAAGCAGGTCGATGGATTTTTCCTTAAGGGTCCCATAAGCGTCCAAATATTCTAGGATTATTCCTGGCGGATTGTAACGCAGGTGTATTTTCAGCAAAGTGGGCTCACTAGGGGCCGGATTCATTTTGAATTTGACCTGTCTTCAAGATTACCTAAGATTCTTGATTACTTTGAGGATGGTGATCATTTATCATTTATCATTTGATCATTGATATGAGCCTCTAAAGCAACCGCCGAAGAAATAAAATCTAACAAACATCAGTACTATACTCAACTATACTGTATTATGAATATTTATTTTATGATTGCGAATATTGTCAAGTGGCTTTGATATTATACTATTTTTATTTGGTTAAAATAACAAGAAATTTAAATGCAAGCAAGCAAATTCAACAAGAATAAAATTTAGAAATTAATTTACTTTTATGAATTTCGATCTTGAAGAATTTTTTCAAGTTCGGGTGGTAGATCGTTCGATTCTCGTGTTGTTTTGTTTAGCAGAACCGACATGACATCTCCTCGAGATTCCAGTTGTTTGCGAATTTTTCGTTCTTCTGAAATAAGTTCGTCAACTTTGACCCACTAAAAAGAATTGAGTCTTAAATAATTTTACTTAGTTTGCATTTATTGTATTATTTTTCGTACACAAAGAAGTCTCTGCACATCAAGATCAGCCCTTTGATTTCTCTCCCAACCAAAATGTTTGCAACATCTCTTTTTTTGCACCTCGCACATTATTTCTGGTCCAAAGTCAGGGAGACTCCCTGGAAGCTGTCGATATCCACAAATCTAAAATGACATAATTAAAACGTATTGTTTTATATTTCTTACATTAGTGCAAGTATTAATGCCTGTGTATTTTCAGCTTCCGGAATTTTGGAATGCTTTGGACAAATTGCATACATCCGTTTGCAATAAGTTCCATCCCTTCTGTTCTTATGATCGCAGAAAATTTGCAGATTACTCCCACTTAGTTTTGCAGGGGGTGTTGGTGACCACAGCTCTCGCTTCAATTCATACTATTTTAATGGAAATTAAAAAAAAAAACTTTTGTCGTAAAACAAGATTTTGTTAAAATATGGATTGTACTGGTACCTTTACAAAGCAGCGAACCAAATGCTTCGTGTATGATTTGTATGATATATTTTCATAGCCACAAATGACACAGTCCATTTCTAAATTTTCTCCCATCATTAAATTATCAAAATTTTCCGAATTGGAATTTTCATCCTGAAGAATGGGAAAGTATCTCTTGATTTTTTCAACGCCAATAATGTATTTTTCCAGTTCAATCCTTTGATATTCAGTGCGAAACGCAGTCGTTTTGGCTATGTCGATTTTCTCCCAAAGAGCCTTCAGCTGTTGTTTGTTTCTGTGTTCTGCAATGCTCGGAAGATTGTGGAAGCTTGCAAGCTGCTGAGGCATAAACTAAAATAAAATTCACGGTTATTAACATATAATTAGCAATTGATAATAAAAGAAACATTTCAATACCATTTGAATTCTTGTTTTTGCTAATTGCATGCAACACTCTTGGCAGCAATACTTGGACCCTCTTCTTGCGGCATTAATACAAGACAAACCTTGACACTGCTGATCCTTTTCTGATGATGATGAATAATTAGCTTTAGAAATTTTCAATTTTCTCATGTTGGTAAAAAGTTATCCCAGATCACTTATTTCTATCACCTCACTTTTTCAGAAGTGGGATAACTTTAATTCTCTCATAAATAAAGTTCTCCCACTTTTTTTCAACCATCCAACATTGAGGAAAAGTGGAATAATGAATAACTATGCAATAATATTTTTAATTATGTTTATATGCAATTTGCATGCAAATTGAAATCTTGCATGGATAAAGGAATGAAGAGAAAAATTCATTTCCGGGTAAAGCATTTGGCTATATTATTGCATAAGCCGGGCAACTTTCTCCTCTCCCTTTGTTCCTTAATAATATCGATTTGTTCTCTCCTCCTTTACTCCTTTCCTTTCTCCGCAACTTTCCCTCTTTGAAATTTTACAAATAAAAATAAAATAATATAAAATGACTTTAAAAATCGTCCGAAAAATTGCAGAGGAGAGAGATAACTCTCAATTGGTCCCAAGTAATAAAATATAAATCGTTGACTTTGACATTTGAATAAATAATAACTTTCTTCGTCTTAATTTAGGTAAACCACGAACGGAACTTCAAAGACTACGATTGACAGGAATCTACGAACTTTTGGCCGTCCTCCGAATAATTCTGACGCTAAATCTTCAAACTGGTTGGATTCATCAGGACGAGCTGTCAAATTCATTGGAAGTGGTCGCAGGAGATTATTTCGACCTTCAGGTTTTCAAGCCTGGAGCTTTTAATGCTACGTTCCCCACCCACTCCATGGCACTCCTTCACTCCACCGTATACTTTCCTTATCTTGTATGTAATTATCTGTTGTCTTATGACCACCCAGTAGGCAAAGAGAAGATCCCAAACACAAAGCTGTTGATTCTTATCCCTCGGCTCTTTTATCTCATTCTTTCATTTCTGGTTGATTATCTAATGGTCAAGTTTTGTGGCCTCAATAACCCCAACGGGAAAAAGATGACAGATGAAGATGACGAGGACACTGCAACTGAGGAAGCAAAAGAGAAGAGAGAAGAAAGTTGTACTGCTGCTAACAATTTGAGCGAAAATGATGCTTCCATTCGTTTGGTGACTTTAGCCAGTTCTCAAGTCCTGCTTATTTTTTCCACCAGAACACATCCGTCGTCCCTTAACCTTATCCTGTTTTCCACTCTTTTGTATTTGGTCTCCGCCTCATTCCATGCCTACGACGAATACATTCCCCTACTTACAAAATACAACAAACTCCCAAAGTCCGAAGGTGTGGGTAGAGTTCGACTTTTAAGAAAAATGAAAGCCTCTGGTTACTCCCCAATCAATAGACTTCATAGTATAACATTCGTGACCGTTTGTGGGATTTTCAATGACCCCGAATTCTTTTTGAGCTATGCATCAATTCCCCTCTTTTTCTACATGCAAAGAGGGATTTCCAACAGATTTGTGGGGATGAAATATTTTCACGCCAGAATCTTTATGTTTCTCGTCTGTCTATTTCTGTTCTCTGTACCATTTATACTCTGGGACTCAGTTCACTATGGAAGGCTTAGTTGGGGGGATATAAAGAAATTGAGTTTGACGCCAGAGAGTTTTGTCATTGCTCCCGTAAATTATTTTGCAAGCAAAAAAAGCGTGCTACGAAGTTTTGGAGGGTATCTGAAAATATTGGGAATGTATCTCTTGGTTTTCAATGTACTTGGAATCATGGGGATCATGTCATTTGTTAAAGAAGGCTATGATGTTCTTTTTGCTGGTAACAAAACAGTCTTTCAGCCAATTGTTAAACGAGTTGAACTTTCCTTTTGTATTGATTTTAGAATGGAGACTGAAACCTAATTTGGATTCTCACTGGACATTCCTGAATTGTTCCCTGTTCCTTCCACTCTTCTTTCTGATTCAGGCACACGGAAACTCGTACTCTGTGTTTGACTTGAGTCCTCTAATTTTTCCCTTGGTCTACATGCACGGTCACAAAATTCCATTAATGTCCCGATTCAGCTCGACCATAGGACTTCTCTGGTTTAGTTGTAATTGTTTGTTTGGTGTTCTCTTTTTTGGTTATATAAGTCAAGGTGGGATTCTTTCAAGTTTCATGGATTTGTATGACAATCTGACCCCAATCCGATTTAATGAGACGCAGGTCGACATCATTTTCTCTCAGATGGTTCAAATTCCACCAACATTTACATTGGCAATTCCCTCAAAATGGAAAACAATACTGCCTCCTACTACGGCATCCATTCCAAACGAAGAGCTAGAACTAGATGGACTACCCGCAGAACTTCACAAAACCGTTCTAAGATTGGAATCAAGTAGCAAAGTTAGAGTTTATCACACGGGGCATTCCCCTCTGCCAATGTCCCACCTGGAGCGAGATCTCCATCGACTTGTCCATGCTCAAGAATCCGGAAAAGAAAAGGGGGAGAAAATTTCATTTCTTATAATTCCTTACACTTATGGAATAGAAAGTGAAGAAAGTTTTCGATTACTAAAACTCACACATGTGAAAACTTATTGGAATCATGTTTTTCTTAATTTGTTTCATGAAGAGGAAACTGGCAATGGAGAAATTACGAACCAAAGTTTCCAAGCGTGGCTGAAACATCAACTACAAAATATGCTGAGTAGAAACACATTACATTTTGGCCTTAGTTTATACAGAATGGAGAAAGTTTTCAAAGAAAAATCAAGTGAAGACGAGGATAAACTTGAAGATAAAGTTAAGGGACGAAGAGCTAATTTCACAAAAACCAAAAAAGAAGAATCGTTCAAATATTTCCATTTTCATGATGCATTTTATGATTTTGCAAAATATATTGGAAATGCAGCAACACTGCTGCTGACCTGCGGCTTGTTTTTGACCAGTTATCTTGTATATCTTACTTAGTGATTCAATTTTTATTTCAATTGACTTAACAGAGAAGTTAAAATATTTGCATTCTAAAAAAAGCCTATCAAATAGTTTAAGTCTTATGAGCAGGCAGATGTGTTATATTATTAACAACTTTAATTTTTTTTCTAATCTAAATGTGATACATACACCAGGCAGGTACAAAAATTAAGGTGAATTTACAATTTACTATTGTTATAAAAATTGTAGAATTTTTGGTAATATTTTGCAAACCAATTTTTCAATTAAAATTATTGTTATTGCTTACTTGTACGCGTTATTTTTTATACTTTGGACTTGTTAATATCAAATTCGTATTGTAATTTTTAATTTTATACGTTCAAGTTGTAAAACTCTTTTCTGGAGGGATTTCACTGAATTTGTCAATGTGTGCTGCAGCAAAGGCTTCAAACAATTTCTATTAAAAAATGCTCAAGTAAAATAAAAAAAATCATTAAATAATTGATTGTTTAATTTTTGCATTACCGGATTTCTAACATAAGTCTCACAAGCATAACACCAAATGGACAAATCCGCAAAACTCAGAGCGAGCTGATGTCCGCTTTCAGTGGAATGGTTGACCATGTGCTGATTTACAAAACGGCCACAAAGTATCTGCAAAAACCAAAAGTAATTTAAAATATTTTAATGAAAATTATTAAAAGTTATATAAATACCCACCCTGTAACAAACAAGGCAAATCCAATTGTCTCCTACATTTCCACAATCTTCACAAGGGGCTTTAGTGTTGATTGTTCCATCATTTGTAACTTTTGCAACTGTCTCCAAATGTGGACACCAAGTACTTGGATAGACAGCAGCGGGGGCTGAATCGTCCTGTAAATTAGCAACAAAAATATTATTATTATTATTATTATTCTTTTGTAAATTGATGATTTTTTTGCTTACGAAATTGGACATAACTACAGTATGCTTATTATCATCTGGCGGCACTGTGGACAAAGATGATCTTGACGGACCAGCCACAGCATTCATATCACCCCCACAAGCCCCGTCTTGATTACCAATTACTAATGTCATTGTTATCGGCTCTGGTAATGATTTTTTCTCCCCACTTGGACTACTATTTTCTCCTCTATCTGGTGTGGAAAGTGAAGAAGACTCTGACAACATGCTGCTATCTCCATCAGCAGTGGTATTTGAGTTTATTTCCATCTCCGACATTTTTTCTTCCAAACTTTTCCCGTTGTAGCTTCCTTTTGGAATTAGTCTTCTTGCAGGGGTAACTACTTTTCTAAAAGGCGCCAGAACAGTCCAATATCTCGCTTGTGTGTCTAACACTGCCTCAATTGATTGGAGAGCTGAAGGATGCAGTTTTCTGTTTAAGCTTAAGGGTGGTAGAGGATCGCCAAACAATGCCCGAGTGACCATAACCATTGAATACGCAATAGATGTAAGATTATATCCTCCTTCAAGTGCCACAATTACTCTTCCATTGCCGAGAGATCGGAGAAGATGTGTCATGTGTCCATATCCTTCGGGGGTCACGCTGCAGCCTCCAAGGGGATCCCCTTTGGCTGCATCGAAACCAGCAGATACGAGGACAAGTTCAGGGGCATATTCATATCCGATGGGAAGTACAATAGAATTGAAAACTGCAAGATATTCAGTGTCACCCATTTTAGCTGCATTCCAAGGTATGTTCACAGTAAAACCAGTCCCTGGTCCTGTGCCCACCACGTTGTAATTTGCATCAGGGGAGCAAGGGAAAAAGAATCCATTGTCGTATCGGTGGATAGAAATATATAGAACACGAGGGTCTGATTCAAACATTCGCTGGATACCATTTCCGTGATGAACATCCCAATCAACAATCATTATTCGCTTGAGTCCTTGCACTTCAAGAGCGTATTTGGCTGCGAGGGCTACATTGTTAAAGATGCAGAATCCGCAAGGATATCCTTCTTCTGCATGATGACCTGGTGGTCGAACTATTGCAACTCCACTCTGACAGTTTCCCTCTAAAACATTATCTACAACCTGAAGTACAGATCCGGCAGAAATTAGGGCGGATTTATAACTTGAATTGTTAAAGTAAATTGAATTAAATCGAGACTGTAGTTTACGGAGTTCGGATTGGTTAGAGGAACCAGTCATTTTCATAAGTTCTATGTGTTCTGGGGAATGGACAAGAAGAAGTTCTTCTTCCTTTGCTTCTCTAGATTGAATTCTTAGTACGCGCTCTAAAAGTCCATAGTCGGCGTGGTTGGCGAAAATATTGGAAATTCTTTGTGGGCATTCTGGATGTCCTGGTTCCTGGAGATTTCGATGCTGAAGCATTATGTCATCGTAAACTAAACCGACTTTGTGCTTTGCATTTTTCAAATTGGTTGAAAGTGAAAGAGCGTCAAGCTTTTCATCTATTGTCCGTTTTAGCTCAGAATTTTGAATAGGGTAACAGTCTCTTGTGGCGTATGTTAAAGGTTTGATTTCAGTCCATTCGAATTTTAGAGTGGGGATGTGAAGCATTCCTTTTTCTTGCAGTTTGACCAAAGATGATTCTTCAGGCTGTCGTTTTCTGAGAGAGGTCCAATAAGAACGAAGCATGTAATTACAATTTAAAATTGTTTCAGCAACCACAGGAGAAGGATTCTCAATTTTTGGTATTAGTGGACATGGATCACCCAACAAAGAGCGAAGAGTTAAAGCCGCTCCTTCGGCTAGAGATTTTATGCAGTAACCTCCTTCTAAAATTACTGCAACTTTACCCCCAGCAAGTCCTAATAGTGGCCAAATTAAATGAGGGCAGCATTGGGGAGTCAGTTCCATTTCACCCTAAATTAATTCAAAATTTCATTAAATTATACATATAAAAGTAAGCCATTAATAGTTAAAAATAAGGTGTGTATTTGTGCATGTGCTGGAATTTTTATGCATAAACATTTACTTTTTCATCTCCCGTCAAACTGTCGAATCCTGCAGAGACTAGGACCAACTCTGGATCAAACTGAAATTTAAATCATTTACAAGAATTTACAACTTCTTGGTATATCGAGTAAAAAAATAAAAGCTATTAAAGCTAACAATTTGTAATAAATATCCAACTAAAATTAAATGAAACCTCCCAGCACATGCACATTCATACACACCACCCACAGAATTTATACCTCGAAGCAACCGTAAACACAGTCATACCCTGCAGAAACTATCACCAAATCTGGATTAAACTGAAATTATAGTAGATCCCATAAATACACTTTTAGCAATTTACAACAAGTATCAAAAGTTTTTTTTAAAAAAAAAAAATGCCCAAGGCTGACCTCATATGCTAGAGGTAGCAAGAGTTGATGCCATATTGTTAGAAAGTCGGCATTTCCTAGTCCAGTTTTGTTTAGAGGCACATTACAATTGAATCCTACACCACTTGAGGATCCAATAAAATTGTAATCCGATTCCGCAAGATTTGGCCAAAATTTACCATGTTCGTAACGATGCGTTGAAAAATATAAAACCCTTCAAGACAAAAACAAAAAAAAAAGTTTAGAGAAAATCGAGTTTCCAAATTGAAACTCAAAAACAAACCTTCTATCTTCATAAAACATTTGCTGTGTTGCTTGCCCATGATGAACATCAAAGTCAACAATGAGGACTCTTGAAGCTTTTCCCGAGTCTAGCGCTTTTTTGGCAGCAATTGCAACATTATTGAAATAACAATATCCACAATATTCAGCCTTCATTGCGTGATGTCCAGGAGGTCGGATTATTGCCATTCCATTTTGAATTTTCTTGGCCAAAATTGAATCCACGAGATCAATCGTGCTTCCCACAGAGAGCAGTGAAAGGTCATATGTTGTGGGGTGGACGTAAATAGCGTCATAATGAGATGCAAATTCTTCCATTTTCGCAGGATCCTCGACTTTGCAAATTGATTTCAAGGCTTCAATGTGTTGCTCAGTGTGGAGGGTGAGGACTTCGGCCTTTGAAGCAGGTCTCGAAGGTAAAATCATACAGCGATCTAAAAGTCCTAATTGGTAGCATCTGCAAGAAAAAAACATATTCAAATGACAAATAGAAAGTATTGATTAAAAATATATAATTTTTTTTTTAATTTAATAAAATCAGAACGGCGAGCGTTGTTTCTTCAAATAAATCAGAAACTAACTTAGTATAGCCAATCATCACAAGAATGTTTTGAATCTTCTGTAAATAGAATAAAATTAGATATATAAGTACCTTTCAAGTACACCACTCAATCTTTCCGGCTTTTCAGGATAATTGGGGTCCCAGGTACAATGATGTTCCAACATTTTAATATCGTAGACAACACCCGTCTCTTTCCTCGTCACCCCTTTCATGTCCCTTGCCTGAAAAAAATAAGACAAATTATTCAATTCAGCTTAAAAACACAGTTAAATACAAGCTTACAGGTTGCAAATGGTCCTTCATAATGACAATTTCAGGTTCTGGGAATGTATTTGCGTGTTCAGAATTGCTGCCGTTTCCGTTGCTATTATTAATTATTATTAGTCTTTTAGCTTCTTCTTGTGCCTTCCGTTTAGCCTCTTTAATAGCAGTAGATGCAGTTGCAGTGGTTCTAGGTTTTGGTGCCGGTCGCTTGGACCTTGGGTTCATACTCGTCGTACCCCGATCATGGTCGTCTTTGTCCTTCCCCCTTCCATTCTCATCCTTTGAATTTACGTTTGTTGAGGCTTGTCTATTGTTGTCACTTGGGAAGAACACATTGTTGTTCCTGGCATTCAGTTGAATAAGCTCCGGTTCCAATTGACTACTGCTAATTCTCTGCAATGAGATGGATGATGATGAGGAAAGTGACTCGTCATTTGCAGACATTGCATTGAAAAATTTCCAAGCCTTTTTAATACAGGCAGGCAACAGCAAGGAAAAGCTTTGAATTTGAGCTATTCGCACACTTGAAAAACAAGCAACTAAAAATCCTCCTCTTCTTCTTCTCGATCGATACCGTTTGTGGCGTCAGTCTTTTTCAGAGTTTCGTGACTCTATTCTACAAACATAAACTAAACAAAAATATGCTATTAACATAAACATCAAGCAACTTGAGATAACTGGGCAAAGCTCAGCAAGATAAGCACACAATTGACACAATTGACTTGTAAAAACTTACTTTCTTGAGATGACCTTATGACCTGGCCTTATTTTTAATTTCAGCAGTTAAAGCCAAATGTTTACAAAAATAATCAACCCACACGCGACCCAATTTTTTTCAGTTTTTCTTTTTCCCGCAGAAAATTTCCTATGGGAATGGTTAGAAGACTTTTCAGCGTCATTTCCAGGTCGAAGAGAGGTCAAGAGGTCGATAAGAGAGTCATAAGGCTCTTTATAGGTTCCAGCCATTTATTAAATTAAAACATTTAAAACTCTTCTTCTTTAACATGTTTTAGTTCTAACTCTAAGAACTCTAATCACTATTTTTAACAGTGTCTCTTAATTTTAAACAACCATGTTTTATAAATAAAGTAGCGACCGTAAAATAGTCGAACACACACAATTATACGTTACAATTTCTCCAATGATTAATTGGCATAAAATATTTGAGCTAACTCTCTGAATACGTACTCTACAAACTATTGTGCTGACTTTTGATAATTTAGCAAAATCATCAAAAAATTAATAAATCTATAATAAAACAGTCTTTAACATAGATAACTAATACAAGTTGTTATTTCTAACAGTTTGGTTTCGTTTTTATAGCACAAACTTTGTTCAAAAAATTATGAATGCTAAAACCAACAAACATTATTGCATATTATAAATCTTGGACGAAAATTTAGACAATGTTCTTTTTCAATTTAAAAGAATATATAGAAATACATAAATACAGAGATTAGGTAGAAAAGTAGAACGATTAATAATAATTATGAGTTTTGGTATTATGGGATTGTAATATTTGTAATAATTTATGTTGTCAAAATATTTGTGTGTTTGGAAGCTTTTATATAAATTTTTCTTGAGTTAGTAGTTTCCAAATTTTTCATTTTCAGGATAATTTCTTCTCTATGCGTAATAAGCCTTAACTTCCTCCTAAACTTGGGAAATACTCTTCATCATTGATATTCGGGGCTGCAGTTGTTTTTCGTGGTTTAGCTGAATACAAAAATCATATTACAATCACAACTTTGAACAAATAAAGTAACTAAAATTACCTGTCGCAGAAGCAGCACCAAATCCTCTCTTTCCTGGAGGAATATAAGCACCTTTGACGGCCTCTCCTCCTCCGCCGGTCCCTGCAGATTCCAAAGGTCTACTACTACTCAACCCAACACCCGCCGCTGCCGCCGCCTCTTGAGCTCTTTTTACTGCAGGGGAAACATATTTTCCAGGACCTGAAGACGCGGGGGCGGGTGCGGCTGGGGGCGGAAGCGTTGCTGAGACTTCTTCTGATGGCGTTGGGGTTGGGACTGGAGAAATTTTGGCAGGTTCTTCTTCTTTGGATAAGGAAGGCAACTGTTGTTCATCTTCATCTTCTTTTTTATTTGCTCTCTTCCAAGGGCCGTCTGTGGAGCCTTCTGCTCTCCCAGGGGCTATAATCACCCCTTCAGCTTCCTTTCCTTCTTGAAATTCCACTGCTTCTTCCTCGTCGTCCAAAACAAGCTCTTTGACCTGAATTCCGGTAAGGTCAGGCTCTTTTTCCACGTGCTCCAACCATTCGTCATCTTCATTTGGAGGCTGTATATAAAATATTATGAAAAAATTGTTAAAAATTCTTAAGAAACTATTGGGCAAAAAAGGTTATCAAAATCTTACGTTTACAACGGTGCCATCATCATTAACATACTGACTTTTCCCCTCTTCAAGTTTTTTCCTTTCTTCTGTCCGTCTCCCCAAAATTTTTGCAAGTTCTTCTGTAGTTTCGTACTTTTTCTTTCCAGATTTCTTCTTTTTGTCCCGTTTGGCAAAAAAGTCGTCGAGATTATCCGCCATGTTGATAAGCTAAATCCTAAAAAGAAGAAAGCAAATGAAAATTCTAGTTGAACAGCAGGGAAGAAAGGCGGATGGGAATTTCCAGCCGGTGTTTTTTATTTTTGCCAATTTTACCTCTTTTCTTGTCTCTTTTCTCGGAAAATTTTCCCCAGGGGTTTCCACTTGGATTTTCCCGTGGCGGATCAAGTTATCTTGGGTAGAAAGGGAGAGAGTTATTGGAGTTATTTCAATTGATGGAAATTGGTAGAAGTGTGGCAAAAACGAAGATGACGATGGCTTCAGCAACATGCAGCAGAGATGTCTCCCAAAGCATTTTTACCAAGGGCAATTTTTACTTGCATGAAATTTTTATTATCTCAGAAAATTAGGTCAGGCAGATAAGAACTTGCCGTAATTGATGAAAGTTTATTGCAAGCGATAAGCCAAGAGTATTTTTTATTTTTTTTTCGGAAAAGTTCTCATTTTTTGCAGAAGAAACTCGGAGAAAGCAGCTTTTGCAATTTTGTAATAACTTGCATGCAATTTCATTAGCAATTTTTTACATTGCTCTTTGATTTTAAAATTAGGGCAAGTATTTTTAGCCTTGAATGCTCTAACTAATTTTTGAGGAGCTTATATCTTTTGGCATGCTAGATTTTGCATTATGCTATTAATTTAATTATTGTTTTAACTTTGCTTTCTCCTTTTTCAAATAAATTCAAATAATGCGATTTTATCCCAATATAATTAGTAAAAAATCTTGTCATATAAATAGAAGGATAAGAGTGGATATGGAGTCGTCTCAATTTGACACCCACTTGGACTTTGGTCTCTGAAACAGATTCGTATAATAAACAACAACCAGTTTGTCCATAAAGCCATAAACTGAGTGCCACAGCCGTACAAATTGATAGGGCCAATAATATTATCATCCTGCCATTAAAAAGCACATGTATGTAATACTTGGCTTCTTCCACAATTGCGTTGTTGAATGAATGAAGAGCTCCTTCTGTGAAAATCCATAACAGTGAAGAGACTTTTGTATATGGCAAATAGCTTGCAAGGTTTTTAGTCGAGAGTTTGTTTTGTTACTTTTAGTTGAGTGTAGACAAGGCTAACTGGAATTGTAGTTTGTTAATAGGCTTTGCTCAGACCCACTCACACTTCCTTCCTTTTTAATTAGCAAGCAAAGTGCGGAACATTTTTGGCAACAAACCAATCAAATGCGACAAATAAAGTAACAATAAAGTAAGTCACTGTTTTGTTAAAATTGGAGAAAAAAATAAATCGGGATTTTTTTGACAACCATCACAATTTGTGAGATTTTGAGTATAAGGAAAGATCTGCAAAAAATGATTAAAAGTGTGACTCGTGGAACTCAAGGTTTAGTTATGTTTAATTGTGAAAGCATAGCAAATAACAAATAAAAAGAGATTATAAAGCTGATGGAAAGTTTTTCGGTAGAGCAAAAAATTCATTTGACATTATATCAGTGATGGGTAACGGTAAATTACCTAAATATGAACTACTGCGTTAATATTAGTAGAGATAACTGTTCCTTAATTTATGCCATTTTATTGACAGACTTGAAATTAGATGAATGGTGAAAATTTTTGACATTTATTTGATATTTTGACAGAGAAATATCGATCGATTGAGCAAATAAAGCTGACATTATTATAATTATTCATTAGCAAAAGTTATCCGAGGTGAAAGCAAATAGACAAAAGAGAAGTTCCTTCTTCAGGAAATCAATATTGGGTTTAAGTGGGTATCCATTTAGTTTTACATTCCATAAAAATAGTTTTATATAGTTCCCAAAAGAAAGGTATAAGGAAGATTGATTGAAGTAGAACAAATAGAAATAGCATTTTTAGAGCTTTTTTCAGAGAAAGGAAAAAGATTAGAATAAGCGGATTATAAATCTGATTTTATTTTTATTTTCTTTCTTCAGGATCATGATGCAAAAAAGAAGATACTTTTGTTCTATGCATAAATGTAGTTACAACTTAAAGTGAAAGTGAGTGCCTATAATCGATATCCCTTTTGGACTCGGATATCTAACGCCAAGGAGTCTTGGATACATTTGAAAAGTTCCTTCTTCCCGACCCCACTCGATTTCGGAGTATATAAAGCCAAACTCAAGACTTTGAGGACGACCACTTGTTGGCCACAATTAGTCCGGGTACCACAAGAAGAAGAGGCAAGCTTCTTCCCTTCCACGTCATTCGAAGTTGAATAGGATAGAGAAGGAATCAATTAACTATCAGGCAGGATGAGGGTCACGACGGGGTTACTTCAGAGGCTGGGGAAAATGTTGGATTTCTACTCTCAGTTTAATCCGTCTCCACTCTCCATGAAACAATTTTTGGAATTTGGTAAGTATCTGTAATTGATAAAATTATGTTTGTTACTTTGTTTTCAATGTGGCGTGATTGGAGAAAGTGTTAATTCGAATTTGCATATTATTCAGTTATTTGTAGACTGTTAATTGCATGGCTTGGTTGAAGTATACATTAGTTATACATTAGTTGGTCAACATTAGACCATTCTATTCTCGTTTGATTTGGAGAAAGTGGCGTGATTCAGTAAATAATAGAATTAACAATTTTATTATAATTGTATAGCAATTAATTAATTGATTACAATTGTAGCACCCTTTATCTTTATATTTGGGCTTAACGAGGAGAGTTGACATGAGTTGAAAGACACCAGACACGAGAAAAGAGTATTACATAGATCATCCATTAAAAGTTATGTGATAGCGTGATGACATGAATATATAGTTCTGTTAGGATATCGATTATGTAATATAAATAATTTTGGTAAACAAACGAGTATGGAAAAACAAAGTTGAGTGAGTAGCATGATAAGATAATCTAATTTGTGAGGAGAAATTGAAGCTATCAAAGTCAACAGTCCCATGACTTTAACATGCAACTAGCAAATGTCTAAGAAAAGTTGTTTACATCTTTTCTCAGTCGTGAAGCAAAGTTTCATTCAAGGACAAATGGGTTATTATTTAATGAAGCTTATTGTATAAATGTGATGACCGTGGTATTTCTACTCAGCTCAAGATAATTGAGTTCTTGTTGTTTGCAAGTTAGAATTTCCGGAGAGAAAGTTTTCACTTTATCATACAAGATGAGTTTCTGCCCTATTCTTTCTGCTTCTATGCTCTAAACCTTAAGTGAGCCCATTGTTCACTTCTTGTTTGCTTTTCCTTATTCAGTTATGCAATGGAAATTGAATTTTTATCATATCCATTCAGAAATTGGGTTGCCAGTTTATTTTATACATGACATAAAATTATTATTATCTTTATTTTCCACTCGTTTCAGGACAAAAAGCCGTCGAGACCAAATCTTACCTCTTTCTCAGAAAAGAACTTCCCGTCCGTCTCGCCAACATTATGAAGGAAATCAATTTACTCCCTGAAAAACTTCAGAGTATGCCCTCAGTCTCCCTGGTTGAAAAATGGTATGAGATGAGCTTTGAGGAAATATTGGAGTTTGAGAATATGCCTGCAGATGATCCCAAGACTTTAAAGCAGTAAACAACATATCTACTAACTAAGACACAACAGAAAAGTAGCTTTTTACTTGCTCAAAGTTTTCACACTTTTTATTCGCAATTTTCAGATTTGTCGAGTCCCTCATAAAAATAAGGAATCGGCATTTAGATGTTGTACAAACAATGGCTCAGGGTGTCGTGGAACTAAAAGATTCTCATCGAGTAGACTCTGCAATGGAATTGTCTATACAATATTTCCTCGACAGATTTTACATGAGTCGGATTTCCATCAGAATGCTTATAAATCAACATACTCTTTTGTTTGGAAAAGAAGCGACCACATCTCACCGTCACATCGGGAGCATAGATCCTAAATGCAAAGTGATTGATGTCATTCATGACGCTTATGAAAACGCCCGTTTTCTCTGCGAACAATATTATCTTGTTGCTCCAGATCTAGGTTCGTGTCATAATTACTACTTGCAAATGACCAAAAATATATAATATAAAAATGTTTTACTTTTTTGATCTAGTTGTTCGAGAACACAACTCAATAAGCCCAAATGACAGTATCCACATTGTCTACGTCCCTTCCCATTTGTACCACATGGTTTTCGAACTATTTAAGAATGCCTGCAGAGCAGTGGTCGAATTTCATGGCACGGAATGCACCTCTTATCCTCCAGTAGAGGCAAGAGTTGTTCTGGGAAAAGAGGATATCACCATTTCGGTAATACAAAGATATTTTCTCGTTTTATGAAGATAGAAAGTTATTTTAAAGAACTATTTTGCATAGATATCTGACAGAGGAGGAGGAATTCCTAGAAGAAATACAGACTTATTATTCCAATACATGTACAGTACTGCACCTCAGCCTCCGGCTGCGGATTCGCACAGCGCACCATTAGCAGGTAAAAAACTGAAGAAAGATTTATCAAAAAGATATTTCATGAAATTAATTTGTTGTTTGCAGGATACGGTTAGTTGGTCAACAATAGACCATTCTATTCTCGTTTGATTTGGAGAAAGTGGCGTGATTCAGTAAATAATAGAATTAACAATTTTATTATAATTGTATAGCAATTAATTAATTGATTACAATTGTAGCACCCTTTATCTTTATATTTAGAGTTGACATGAGTTGAAAGACACCAGACACGAGAAAAGAGTATTACATAGATCATCCATTAAAAGTTATGAGATTTTGTTTGCAAGTTAGAATTTCCGGAGAGGAAGTTTTCACTTTATCATACAAGATGAGTTTCTGCCCTATTCTTTCTGCTTGTAGTTAGGATGCACATTTTTCATATGCTTCTTAAGGTTATCTTTACGATTGAACGTTGCTGGACATTCTGGAACAAGACATTTGATTTTTACGCTTTGATGGACAGACTTTTCATGTCGATAAAGCAAATTTGCCAGTTTAAATTTTTTTCCACAGCCGACGGCTTGACATACAAAAGGACGCTCCTCATTGTGGATGACTTGGTGCTGGTCGAGCTCATCCTTCCTTGCAAATTGTTGGCTACATCCTTCGAATCCACAAATATGTGGCCGTCGGTCCGAGTGCACAGACCGGATGTGACGATTCATAACATAACCTAACTTGAACGATACCCCACAGCCGACGGCTTGACATACGAAAGGCAGTTCTGTACTATGGGTAACAAGGTGCGCCAGTAGATGGGAGACACAAGAGGCCACATAGTTGCAGGTTGAGCAGATTTTTGTCCGTTTGTGGGTGATAAGATGACTTTTGAGCATCCCTGGTTCGTCGAATGAAATTCCACAGTGGCAGTCCCAATTGATTGTGCCATCGTCCAGGACAGATGATAAACTGGCCGACGGCCCACTCACTGCTTCCGTTTTCGTGTAATCATCTGACCATTTGGATTTTGGTCCCACGTTTTCCAGAGCGAAATATCCTGATGACACGTCGTGTACGTCAAGGGTGTAGGGGTCGAGATTTCCAAGTGCTAGCTCTAGAAAATTTGCATAAACGCTTACCTTGAATAGATGAAAGAGGATTTGAAAGTTTAAAGAATTTAATGATTAAATTAAGCGATTAGAATGTTTTTGAGGACTGAGCTCTTGTCATGCGAAAAGACGTTTGTTGTTTGAGCCGTCGGCATGAGTAAACGTTTTTGGGTGGAGTAACAAAATGTGTACCTTTGCACAGCAGCATCTCATATTTTTTTGGAATTAAAAATTTCTCAATTTATAAATTTATTTATTTTTATAGGTTACGGTCTTCCACTTTCTCGTCTTTATGCAAGGTACTTTCAGGGTGATCTTATAATCACATCGTCGGAAGGATTTGGAACAGATGCTATAATTTATCTCAAGGTATAAACTTGTGAATGTGCTTGAAATTTAATTGTTAATTTGATGTTATTGTTCAGGCACTATCGAATGAAGCTAACGAAATGCTACCAATTTTTAATAAAAGCAGTTCAAAACGATATATCAACAGTATTCCAGCAAGCGATTGGAGCACTGGAGGTGCCACAACGATGTCACGAGGGAACAATATTACCGGTCCTTTGAGTACTAGGTTACACCAATAGCTTAATAATAATAATGAGGGGGTAAATTAGCGTACTGTAATAGTAGTTGATAGAACTTAGGATTGGCTATTTTATAGGTCAAGTTACCACTTCCATTTCTTAATTTCAAATGAATAAGTCTGGTTTGGGAAATTCCACTAATTTATTACGATTTTGAACTGAATTTATGTTACCTAGTATAAGATCCTCAAAAATTATATACATTGTCAGGTTTGAAGGCGACGGATGGGCATCAAAGACATCAAAACGAAAAAAGCTTGACAAAGAAGAAAAGCCCGAGTAAAGGGAAAATGCTGTTTTATTTAATACATATTGTGCAATTATTGTGATTTGTTCATCATTATTAGTAGTTATTAAAGAAAGAAATAGATTGATGATATTATAAATACCTGCCTATATAGATACCGACTAGATAGTATATAAGTATTGATTTTTACTTTGTTGATTGTGCTGCTCAGAAGTAGGCCTTAACTGATTAGGTAAAGTTTTAAGATGAAGAAATATTAAGTACCTGTAACGAAATCGTATTCCAGTTTCCAGTTAAATATTTGGTAGTCGATTGTTAACAATACATAGAACTGATTTCCGAAAAAACAAAAAACCGACGAGCTATGATTTACAAATCAAATATGCAATTGAATTGCAATAGTATTATAAAAATATGATATTTATTATTATTATTTTATTTATATCAATATGTGCCAGACATATTTGACAGGAATTACATAGCAAGAAAGTATTCAAAGACAATAGAATAAAAATGTCTGCAAAATTCAATCAATTAATTGGTTTAAACATTTGCATTGATAATATCTCCTTGAGCCTTTTCATAAACATGGAATGTATATTTGACCCCTTTCTCCTCTTGTTCTTCTTGTGGCACGTCGTCGTCCCTAAAAACGAGTTGACATGCATATTATTTTACTCAAGGTTCATGATATTAATGATTTTAATAAAATAGTTCTACATATATTACTTGACTTCATGAAACTTTTCCTTGTTGAATGTGGGGAAAAATGTATCACAATTAAAATCCTGAAAAAGTTGTGTCAAATAAATTCTGTGGCAGAATGGGGACTCGATTGCCAACTATGCAAAAATAAAATAAAATAATTGTAAATTATTACACTTGTAAACTTGAAAAGATTAAAGCTACCTTATAAATATGACTTCCACCTACAACCCAAACTTTCTCTGTAATATTTCTAATTTCCGGAAGAGCCAAATACTTCATCGCTTCCTCCCAACTTCTGCATGCCACAATATCTTTGTCTGGTTTTCTGAGATATTTTTTTTTAAAATTAACTTTATAAAACTTTCATGCCTTATTATACATTACATACATTTCAGCATTTCGGGAGAGGACAATATTTAACCGATTTTTAAGAGGTCTGAAATTTTCTGGAATCGAGTCGTATGTCTTTCTCCCCATTAGTACCACGTTCTTTTTTGTCCCGAATTCGGATTCCGAACCCGGGTGCTTTATACCGGTAGTCATACGATTGAAATATGCCATTTCTTTCCTGCATATCATAATTTTTGAACAAATCATTTTCCAGATCTTTGGTCTCAAATCCTAAATTATACCTTAGGTGCCAGGGAAGAGCGTTGTTGACCCCAATCCCCATTTTGGAGTCACATGCCGCAATCAAATTCAACTTTAGAGATGCCATTTATCTGAAAGTAAGTTAACGTTGAACTTTAACCTAATTTTTAATCTTTCCTTGACTTTGCTTACAATTTTACAACCAACAGCTCAAGATACAGATAAAATATCAGTCTCATGAAAATCAAAGCCAAAGGCAATATGGAATGGGCTGATCCGAAAAACAAATATATGCATGCACAAGAACTAATAAGATGATAAGGTCATCTAATGATATCAGGTCTTTATAATTAGTTGATTAATAACTATATGAAGAAAAATTCATTTCATGCGTTTAATTAAATCAGTATTAAATGAATTATTTGTCTTGTGCAATCAATTGAAATCGTTGTGCAATTTTGGAAATAGGGACCTTATCAATCAAAAGGTAAGCATGTTTTGCATGTATGTCAATTATTAGCGTGGCTGGCGGTTTCAAGGAGTCAGTTTTTTGTTTGCAGAAATAATGACAACTGCTGGATCAACCAGATCACTACTCCGCAAAATATTCTGCATATCCTCCGCTAATTCTGCCAGGAATTTCGGGACGTTACCAAATCCAAGACTTTTCTCAGGACAAGAACAGAAAAGGGTTTTGGTGAGTTTTTAAAATAAATTCATTTCGATACAATTTAGATAGAGATTTTATGCTGAAACTTCCAGCCTGTGAAAGGGATTGAGATTTTTATGTTGGAAAGTTCGATAGATTCGATAGAGGACAAGAAATAAATGATTAAAAGAGCGTACCAGTTTTGTTGTTGAAACAATTATTGACAACTGACTTTTTTGCAATTTTCGTTCAATTGGTATTTTACTCGTAATTTTGATGGGAACTTTTAAGCGCAGTTGTCAAACAATGGTTGCAATTGCAAAGTGTTGTGTGTATTACACAAGGCGTGAAACCGCTTTGAGATTTCCTTTGTTCATAGCTTGCAAAACCTGGAGAGGATTTTAAGCGTTCAAAACGCTCTTGTGTCCGTTCAATTGTTTCGCCGGATTTGTCGTTTAAAATATTTACAAAAATGCTGCCAAACCATATTTTTCATTCACCTTATAGAATGCTGGAAAAAGGCTGATTATGGTAAAATAAAAATTGTCATCAAGAAGTCTCACGAGTTCTTTCTCGTATCTCCTTTCTCTGTAAATAACTTTATGAACTTATGACTTTGATAAGTTGTTGAGATTTCATTCGCTAGGTTTGTAGGCTTGTCCAATAAATTAAGGTATTGAGGTCACAAACAAATCACATGACAGATTAAGAATACATAATTATGCAATACATTTAAACTTGATTCAAATAAGTTTTGCATGAAGACCAAGTAATTTGATAAAACCATATCACATCATGAGATTATAGAGGCGACATTTTTAACATGTAAAAAACAAGTTGTTTATACTAATCTCGTCTTATAAACTGCGTTGCATATCTCGGGGTTTATATGGTACAGGCTCAAGTGGTGTTGTTAATTGGAACTGGTTTTATGTTTATGGTCCTCACGAGCTTTAACTGAGGGAAAGAATCCCACATTACTATTTAGTATCAATTTAATTCAACTCCAGCCTAGTCTTATTTGTAATACTTGGAATCAGACAGGTTTGGCTTTGACTTGGCATTCCGAGAAAACACTTGAATAAATAATATTCTTGTTTCTTCTACTTCCAGGTTCCTCAGTTTTCACCTTCTTTAACATTTTCCAGAAATCTGAACAAAATGTCAGCGCAATGGAGTGGTCAAGAGCCGTTAGCCCAAGACGACCCCGAAATGTGGGAGTTGGTCAAAGAGGAGAAACGCAGACAAGTTAATGGTCTCGAACTTATTGCTTCCGAGGTATTTTTTGCATTATCACTTTTATTTTATTTTTAGAAAATAATACGATTCTATGAATTTTCAGAATTTCTGCAGCCGGGCAGCTCTCGAAATCATGGGATCTTGTCTCAATAACAAATATTCCGAAGGGTATCCAGGCTCTCGATATTACGGAGGCACTGAGGTCGTGGACAAGATAGAAATTTTGTGCCAAAAAAGGGCCCTAGAGGCATTCAATTTGAATCCTGCAGAGTGGGGTGTCAACGTTCAGCCTTATTCAGGTTCACCGGCAAATTTTGCTGCGTACACTTCTGTTCTAAGTCCTCATGACAGAATTATGGGGCTGGATTTGCCTGATGGTGGACAGTAAGTTAATTAAGACAAGTAGTTTATTTTCATTAGAGTAGCAGAATATCTAAGTATATTTTGTATTTCCCCAGTTTGACCCACGGTTTTATGACGGAAGCAAAGAAAATCTCTGCAACTTCCGTCTACTTTGAGTCCATGCCTTACAAACTTAACCCATCCACGGGTACAATTGATTACGACCAACTGGCCGAAAACGCTAAACTATTCAGACCAAAAGTCATCATTGCGGGGACTTCAGCTTACTCACGGTTGTTGGATTATCCTCGATTCCGAACAATTTGTGATGACGTGGGAGCTTGGATGTTGGCAGATATGGCTCATATTTCTGGTCTCGTAGCCTCTGGAGTAATTCCATCTCCTTTTGACCACGCGGATATTGTGACAACCACAACTCATAAAACCCTTCGAGGAGTTCGTGCTGGTCTCATTTTCTACAGGAAAGGAACTCGAAAAAATCCAAAAACAGGAAAAGATGTCGTTTATGACTTAGAAAGCAAGGTCAACTTTGCAGTTTTCCCCTCACTTCAAGGTGGTCCTCATAATCACGCCATTGCTGGAGTTGCAGTTGCTCTTCGTCAAGCCAAACAACCACATTTCCGTATTTATCAAGAACAAGTGCTAAGGAATTCAAAGGCCATGGCTGCCAAACTGTTGGAGCTTGGATACACACTCGTATCAGGGGGGACTGATAACCATCTCGTTCTTGTCGATCTTCGTTCAAAGGTATTTTGTAAAATCATGAAATTATATCGATGTTTTAGTTTAAATAATATTTGTAATTTTCGTAGAAATTGGACGGGGCTCGAGTTGAAAGCGTTTGCAACAAGGTCAACATCACGGCAAACAAGAACACTTGTCCTGGGGACAAATCAGCCCTCACCCCCAGTGGTCTTAGACTTGGAGCTCCAGCCCTAACATCTCGAGGCTTTGAAGAATCTGACTTTGAGAAAGTTATTGTCCTATTGGACAAAGCCGTCCAGATTTCTGCGGATGTCAAATCTAAAACGGATAAATTAAAGGACTTTAAAGAGTTCTTGGAAAAGGATATAGATACAACCAAGAAAATGGAAAGTTTGAAGGTGGAAGTTGAAGCTTTTGCATCCAAGTTTCCAATGCCTGGATTTGAAGATCATTAAAGACTTTTTGAAAAATTTTGGAAATTAAAGAATAAGAAAAAAGACAAAATGATAGAATTAGGAATTAAAATGTGAGCATTCCAGAAAAATCTTGAAATAAATTATAATTTATAAAAATCACAAAAGATTGTTATAATATAGTTTACTCGGAAGTCACAAACGTTTTGCATGTACAAAATTTCCAAAATAAAAATAATATCCATCCATATTTTTAGGACCTCAAATTGAGGTAGCATATTTTAAAATTACTTTTTCAGATATTTTATAATAATATTTTGGATGGTGCCGAGCGAGAGAAGTCATTGGCAATGCTGAACAGTGGGAAATACTGGGAAAATTGGAACTTGTAATTTGTAACACGTCAATTTAGCAAGCAGAAAACTTCTCGAAAAGTTTAATTTAATTGGGACAACGATAAATCAAACAAATCAAAATAAATCAACATGAAGTATTACGAAGGGACGGTTGCGGAAGCAGTGACAAAAGCGCTGATGGAAGGGGCTGTTTTTGGTTGCGCAATTTTTGGTAACTGTTCATAATTTAGTTTTAGCAATTTAATTATTCATCATTGTTTTAGGCGAAGATAATGATTCACGAGAGTTAGAAGCGGCCCTTCGAGGGGACGAAGTTCAGAGCGTGCTATCAGCTGGAAAATTCATTTGTATTCGAATCATTGGCAATTCAGAGGTCCATCAACAATTTATGCAGATCTGTAAGAAATTAATAGGTGAATTTAATTATTCTTAATAATAATTAACTGCTTATAAACAGACGCAAATGCGTCAGCTCCTTCAATTTATTTGATCGGGGACAAAGGGACTCCATTGGAGATTGTCACAAGTCCTATGTCATCATACGAGCTCAAGGTTAAATTTCAAGATGCTTGGAATCGTCATTCTGCTTCGATTGCTGAGGCTTTAACTGCGACGCAAAATTCGACCACTGGACCTGCGACAACAAGTGTTAACAATCAAGGCGCTTCTGCTTCCTCTACTTCAGAAACTACAAGTGCAACCGCACAAGCTCTTGTAGATGCAAATGAAGCTGTCAGAGTTGCAGAAAATGCTGTAAATCAGGAAAATCTTAGCTTGGAAGAAAAGGTTGAAAGGGCACATAGACTTGCAGCTGCGAAAAGGGAGCAGAAAAGGGCTGAAGAGGCAGAGGTAAATATATAATGAGCTTGAAAAAAATATTTTATATTATTAAAAAGTTTATATTTTAACTCTCTAGGACTTGAAACGCAAGGAACGCGAACGAAGGGAAGCAGGAAAAGGGATGGCAGAACTAAAACGTTGGCAAGAAGAGCAAGAGATGAAGAAACATTTAGAAGAACGGAAAAAAGATAAAATTGCTGATAAGGAACTGAGAGAGAAGCTTCGACAGCAAATTGCTGCTGATCGAGCTGCGCGAAATGCTCGAACAAATGTTTCATTTCTTGAAGGCCCTTCGCCATCAGAAGGACAAGCGGGCTCAACTTCTTCAGAATCCACTCGACCCACGGGTGTGACTGCATCGGTACCCAAAGACTACAGCGGACAAGCTCGACTTCAATTTCGACTTCCTTCTGGATCATCAATTTCCCATGTTTTTGAGCCCACTGTGACGTTGACTGAAGTTAGAAGCTTTCTCGTGAACAATAATCATGTACCCTTTAGCAAATTTACGTTATCAGTGGCATACCCTCGAAGAGAATTTGCTAGCTCTGAGTATTCAACAAATCTTAGAGATCTTGGTCTTGTTCCATCAGCTGCTTTATTGGTTTTACCCGTAAGATATGAATTAATTAATTAATATTTTTATTCAATTAATAATTAAAACAAAATTGATTGTTTTTGCAGATTTCAGGATCTGGGTCACTTCCTGGGATGGCTGGAGGTGGAGTTGGATATTGGATTTCATTAATTGTGAGCTACCTGATGATTCCCTTTACATTCATTCTCTCATTGGTCCAACGAGCGCTGCCTTCATCAGGACCTTCAACTCCTCCCCAACAACCCCCAGCAGCAGCTACAGATAAACCACCAAGAGCATCCACCTCAAAAGATGCTTCATCATCTAATCCTGGAGCTGCTGCGGCTGAATTGAGAAATCGAAAAAATGCGTCAACAAAGTGAATATTCATGATTAGGAAAAAAAATTCGTAATAATTTATTTGTTTCTTAAGGAAAAGCGGAGAAGGCAATATCCACCGACTGAGGACTCAAGGAGAGGATTCTGATGAAGAGAAAGCAACATGGAATGGAAATTCCACGCAGCAAATGTAGATATATATTTTAATTGCTTTAAAATCTAAAGTTGTTTCAATTAACAACATTTCGCATCATAGTCTATACATTTTATCAAGTCACCTGAATCGATTAATTATTTCGTTAATGAATTTCGTTTACTTTTTCACAACGTGATGCCAAAAATCAATAAATGTATCAAAAATACTACGCATAAACGAATGTTTTATTTACTTTAACATTTACTACTTAAATACAACAGTATTTGCGATTTACTATTATGAAGCAATTATTATTAAGCTTTAATAATTTTAATAATTATCATGTTATTTAATTTATCAACAACAAATTAACATTTTTATCATATTTTTTTGGTTGATTAATATTTTTTTAAATTCAAATCCGATTCCGATTGTATAAATTTTGAATTTCCGATTTGATTGGCATTCGTAATTTTATTGATTGATTTCTTCTTGTAAAATTACCTTTTGAAATTTTTCCCTTGAAATTTTTTAAGTCTCTGATTTGAACTTTGTGACTTTGTAGGACAAAATAGCGGATTGAATGTTCCACAAATCACTTTAATTCAGATTATTTAATTTATAAAACTTTTCATTTTCATGCAAAAATCTTTCTTGGTCACATTTAGAATTCTGACAATTAGATTTACTTTAGGGATTGTCCAGAGACCAGCTCCGTCCCTTTCAAATATTTTTTTTTTAAATTCATAAAGCTTAAAAATATCAATATTTCTAATCTAAAATATGTAGTAATATTTAGAAAGAGTGTCTCAAAAATTTAATGGAAACACTTTGATTAAATATTTCGTGCGTTCTCTTGAGGTCCTTCTATCGTTCATTTTTCAGTCATTTCACAAGACTTGATAATTCTACTCTCCATTTTAATTACTACTGATAAAGTAATTAATGTATAAACTAATTAGTTCTAAACCAATTACATTTTATAATAATAATAATCAAATCACACCCTTTGCATCATCACATCATAAAACACACCTTTTTTGGCATAACATTTTCAGGTAGACACGTTCCTTCTTAAATTAGTTATTTGGTACCTAATTTTACAAATCAAGTTAAATCTATGAATCTAATTTCTAATTTAGAGTACTAAGAAATTCTTAAGAATCTAAAACATTAATTGTTAATTGAATATGACACAAAATTTGATGTTGCAGGATGTTTAAAGCAGCTTTAAAAACTTTCGCCAGAGAAAATCCAAGATAATTTATTAATCCGCTTTGCCAAAAAATATTTGCCCGACTTGACTTTAACTGTCAAAAAGGTTGCCAACAAAAAAGTAATTGTACTAAAACCACAGAAGAATTTGATCCAAGTCCAAATCTCTTACGAAAGAGATTCATAAATTATTTTCAACTCCAAACTTTCTTAGTATAGCTAAGCTAGCAAATTCTTAATTGGGGTGGGCAGGGAAGGAAACTAATTAAAAATTGATTACGAGTTATTTCTCTATGAATTGTGATGACTTGGCAGGACCAAGGAACAAGGGAACTTTCCAGGTATAATAAATTTTGGAGAAAGGAGAGAACTCTGAGGAATTTTTTCCCCTTTTTCTCAGAGTCAACAACTTTACTTTCTTCTTAAATGGCCAAACATTTAATTAGATTTTGGAAGAAATAAAATCCCATTGTTATCTCCTAACTAGTCTTAACATGCTCACATGTCAAATGTCAATCCTCCTACGCAGCAAAAGAATAAAGTGAAATAAAATGAGACAGATTCCCAAGGATTATTTCCTAATCTCCAAAATAAGCTGGAAAATGCTGAGTAAAGTAATTACAAGAGAAAGCTGTGTGTATATTTTAAGTGTTCATGCCAAATTCAGTTGGAGAAAGTAAATAATAACGAGCCTGAGGGTAATTTTTGCAAATTTTCTCGAAATTATTCTGAAAAGTGGGCAAATTAAAGGTAAACAATGGTATATATAATATGGATGTAGAAGGTATCTCAAAAATGAGTTTGAGGTAGTTTGTGCATTCAATTTGAATAGTTTACTATGCATGAGTAAAGAGTGAAAATCAAACAAGACAAATTTCTATATAAATTTCACGAATTTAAATTCCATTGTGTTTGACAAGAGAAGCCACTTGGAGAAAGATGAAACTCCACTTTAAACTTTAGGCGAAGAAAGTTGAATCAGCTCTCAAATTGGAGTTGTGTAAGCTAAAACTTTTACTTTCTCTTTTGTTTTTATCCACATGGCTTGAGCTTTGTCCAGCCACAAAAGGGAAGAGCCTCAGGTAAAAAACCCAAGTTCAGGTGAAAGTATGTGAGAGTTGACCAAAAAGTAAATTGAAAAGAGAAAATAACTAAGTAAACTTTGCTCTTTCAACAAATTGGCCAGAAAACCACAAAATGGTCAGAGAGATACAACAAAACTATAGGAAAGACCAAGTAAAATGGTTTGTGAAAAATTCAATTTACTTTCATAAGATACCCCCGAGGAATAATTCATTTTCAAAAAGTTTTTTTCCTCTTTTCAAAATGGTGAGTGATGGATATACAGTATATATTTAGTTATACCTCTATAATACTTTATCCTACTAATATTGAAGACTATTTGAAATGTTTCATTTTAGTTATTGATCATTAGCACAAATGTTTACTTTCTCCATCTTGATTCACCGAAATGTTTACTTTGCTACTAACTTTGAGCAATTTGCAATTCAAAATACAAAACTAAGTCAAACAACGAATTCGCGTGAAAGTTGGTTATTAGCAATCAAAATTCTCCATTTTAAAAACTTTTTTATTAAATTGGAATTTCAGCACGCCCTTGAATCCTTACCTTTAAAAGTTATATATCCAACAACTCAATTTCAATCTCATCTCATGTCTCATGCTGACTTGTGATAAAATGATCTCCTACGTCGTGTGAATGCAAATATTCATATAACATTGGCTTTCACTTTGATTTTAGAATTAAATTGAGTTTTGAATTTGAGCTTTGTAAAACTGTCACAGCATTCAACTCTTCCAAAGTAATCGAAATGAAATTGTCAAAGGGAGAAGAAATTGATCTCTGATTCTAAAACCAAATTTTACAAAACTTTTTTGTTACTCAACGCAAAGCCATTATTATGCAATGCAATGTAACGCAACGAGTATAAAGGAAAGTTCTTTGATTAATAAATCGAGCCACGTGAGTTGATTTATATAAATCAGCTCAATTTGGTGGATAAAGTCAAGTTACGTAAGTCAGATTAGTTGAGGCATATCGAATGTGTAATGAGCCAAAGGGAAAGTTTTTGAATGACCCTGCACAAATATTGAAAGTCACATAGATCCCTCTAATTTGGTTCTCATCCAGTCAAGAGATGTTCGGTGGAGCGTGATCTGCCTAAATGGGACCCACCATTTCTTTTTGACTATTCAGGATGAGGGTTAAAAGGAGACACATTCAGACCAATTTTCAGCCACCCTGCACATGCTAATAAAAAAGCAAAGTCTGGCTGTGATGAGATCCTTGACTTTGAGTAGAGTTTTTGGGCAAAGTGAAAGTAGTGGTTTTGACTGATGATTTTACGAGAATCTCTCAACTTGACTTTCTCTTCTTAATAAAATGTAACTAAACATACGCATGCATATACCTTTTATGAGTGAAGAACGAGTTTTTGTTGAAAATAATTACAGGAGATTTGCTTGGATTTGAATCATTTTCTTAATCTGTGTGCAATAGTATAATGCGGAGTAAATTTCAATCTCGGGAAATGGATGGGGCTGACCTTGTGGATGCTTTTACCTGGTCTCCTCTGGGAGTAGTAAAAAGAATGATTTACATTTCCTACTACCTTTTTAAACACCCTGTAAATAGATGGTCTTCTCAGAGCTGGTGCTATAAAGAAGTTTTTAATCTACATAATTAATTTTCTCCCAAACGGCTTGGTTTGCTTTCTTCTACGGCTGGAAGCTAGTGAGATTTAGTTTTTTACTCGTCTAACGAGATAAGTTAATGCTTAAACGTCTAAGTAAGTAATAATAAAATTCATAATCTACAGCTACAATAGAAGACGATACAATTATTGAACCAGATCTTGCAAATGATTCTGATCCTTAGCTTTACATAATGGAGCAGAATGCCATCCCATCTGTCATAATTTCATGCATAAGAAATGCCTGGCTTTCCATGTACACCGCGTCATTGTATTCCGTCTCATGGATTCGTCCTTCAATCTGCAAAAGAAAAAAGAGAAATGAAGCATTTTTTTTATAAACCACCCTGAACACGGGGGGAAAGTTTTCGCATTGGCCAAGGGAAAATTTTTGCAAGCTTTCTTTTGCAACTTTTTACGATTGTTTTTTATTAGCCGACTTGTGCAGTTTCTTTAGTTGACTTTGACTTTAGTTTTATTTTATGAGCCCAATAAACTCCCACCTAGCAGGAGAAGAGATTTGTAAGTTTTGGGCAAAAGTATTAGCGTAATCTCTTTTGATATACTCGATTAGGGAATTGGGATGCAGATTGGGAGGAGAGGAAATGTAATAATAAAATTGGAATTTTCTTCAGAATTGATTTAGTTGAGAAAGTTGAGGAACTGCTGGGATTGGATAAATTTGCAACTATACATACGGGGTTACGATAATATTGGCCAAAGTGAAAGTGAAAGTGATTTGAACAAAATTTGCTTGTTAAGATGTAAAAAAAAGTTTGTATAAATTTTGAGACACTTTAGATTATATTTTGGAAAATGAGAAGGATTTTTCACCAGAGATTGAGGAAAATGTGACATTGTGATTGTGATTCAAAACTGGCGTGGGAGTGAAAGCACGTATATAAAAGAAGGGACACGCATCAGCCCACAGAGAAATTCACTTAACCCACATTTCACTCATGATGAAAAATGTGGAAATTTTCAAGGCCTAAACTTCTAAACAAATTGCTCAACACAACACGAAACTTCCTTGCTTTTGTGGCAAAATACTTTTATCTTCTCACGTCACCTGCCCGAAGAAAGACATTTTTTTGCAATAAAGATAAATTTTCATTTAGTTGAATTACTACTCAAAATTGATTGTTGGGGTGATAATAAAAGTCAAATAAAAGTCAAATCTACAGCAGGAGAAAGTTTGTTCATCAAGGTCAAGTACAAATCTAGTTTTGATAAATTGAGAAGATGAGCTACAATTTATGCCCGAAGGATGCTTAAGAAAGCGTCATAAGTAAATAGGTGAGAATGTAAAGGTTAAGAAATAAGTAAATTGCTCAGATTGTATGTGCATTTTGGAGCGTTCTTAAAAATCTTCGACCTAACCTTTGAATTTGACACACTTTCTCCGGTTGGAAAAATAACTATTTTTGTGTTATTTGAGCTTGTCACTTGCCGACCTTCTTCTGTCTGGTTCAGCTTATTCTTTTAACTTTTGCGAATCCGATTGTTTTTTGATATCTAATACTTTTGATTTGACAGACTTCTAAACCATGAGCGCGTGTAGGGAAAGAACGGTAAATATTTGAGTCAAAGAGAACCCTTTGCTCTTTTCCGTCGAATGGACAACTGCCAAACGTGTGTATGTATATTACATACTATGGAATGTAAATTGAAACTTCTCAAAGATCATTCAGTCTCAAACTTCAAGTAGATATGACTAAAAATAATACTTAATAATATGGCAATATTCCAATTTTCTTCAGCTTCGACAATAAGTCCTACGCACGCTTTTAAATTAGTTCAGTTCTATGATATTAAAGCACTTTAGTCTACCAAAAAAAAATAACCCTAAGCCCATTTCCATTAATGTGACCAAAAATACAACACAAAATGTAATAATTGACATCAATAGAATTTCTCATAATTTCTTACCTGGCATTTGTGACAGTTGCACGAGTTCTCAATATTTGGGAACATTGGAGTTGACGCCACTGTGCGAATTCCCCCACCGCCGCCGCCCCCAGTGGGAGTGGATGAGAGGGAGTTGCTCCCATAATTATGGTGGTGGTTGTTTGTGGCTTGTCGATCTTTCGCCAACTTTCGCTGCATAGCCAGAATCTGTTGCTGCTTCGTCATCCCGGATCCAACTGCCTGATGATAAGTGGGAGGGTCACGGGCCTGCAATGTATTGAAATGTACTTATAGTCATTATAATTTGAGAAGGTTAAGAGATTCAAAGGTCTAAATATATGTATACATGGTCCATTCTTTGCTTACCTCATTTACAGCCGTGGTGTAAGAGGGTGGGGGTGAAGGGACTGGATATCCCGAATCCAAATTGGGTTTAGCAGCATTTGCCGCGAGGACCCCTGGAGGCACCCCCACTAAGGGGACTGGTCTCCGAATCCCGGGATTTGTCTGTTGACTGACATTAACAGGGCCATTAATGATGGCGGGGGGCGATGGGTGTGGGATTAATGGAGAACTCGTGACCGTTGATGGCAGAGAACCATTTTCCAATCCTCGAAGAATCTGCTGTTGTTGAGGGGAGCGATAGTTTCTGGCCAAAAAGTTCTCTGTTGATACTTGACCCTGACCCTGGATTGATCGCATGGGATGTTCACCTGAAACGAAAGGGAAAGGAGAAAGTTGAAGTCTGTTGCAAGAGTTACGATTTTCCGTTTGAAAAACTAATAGAATTTTGCAAGTTTACTTATATGCCGTTTTAATATAATACGCATACACATTTAAATTTGAGCAGCTATAAGCTTGCAAGCCAACATAATACTCTCAAGAGTTTTTGCAAAGTTTGAAATTGTAGCCTTAATTTGAAGGGAAAGTATGTAGGTGAAAGATTTATGATGTGAGCCCAAACAAGTCTCATAAAATGTTGGATTTCTCCATTTTCCCTGCCCTTGAATTGTAGTGCAAGTAACCAACAGCTCTTAAGTGGAGGAGAAAGTGATGAAGATTTCATTGTCTGACATTCATCTAAGAAGGAACACTAAAGCCATCCCAACTGACGAGTCTAATGTTTACTAAGTGTCTAATGTAATGTCCGGGAAGACGCGTTGGCCCAGCGGGAGGCGAGGGACGGGACGTGTGAACATTCTTCCGAATTGGCCCATACATCTTGCCTAATGTGAAAAAAGTGGGTGTTTGTCCAACGAAATTGCTCAGCTACGAATTACACAGCACCATTCTTCACACAGGGTCGTCCACATCTAAAATCTGGCTCTAAACCTTCAAACCCATTTAGAATTTTATGAAAAATGTTAATAAGAAATGAGAATAGCTCACAAAATCTCTTTTTGCCTCCGCTTGAGTATAAAATAAAGCAGTGAAAGTTCTCTGAAAAGTAGTGGGAGTGAGGAAAAAGAAGAGGAAACGAAAAGTTATGTATATGAAAGAAGTGAGAATCGATTCTTGGTGGATTTAGGCTAAACTATCTCTCTCCCATCCAAACTAGTTACACCCTCAACAATAGAATTTGAAGGGAGCAACCTGCCAAAATATTTTTATTTTACTTTATCCCACAACCACTTGATCTACATTTATTTCCCGGAGACAACAAACGGCTCAATTGTGTTGGAAATTGCGTAATCCCAAGGGGAAAGGAGCATGAGAAATGTGTGGTTGGCTGAATAATGTTATTGCAGTTCGACGTGGAAGGGAATAAGATAAGATCTCCGGATTATTGGAACATATTCAAATGATGGAAAGGGAAAGTAGGCCAAAGCTTAAACTCTTGTTTATTTACATACGTTTTTTTCTTCTTCCATTACTAATAATACTAATTAGCTGATCTGTTTACTTTCATTTTTACCTGAAAGTTTTATCGACAATTCTTTTTTTTTTGTATTGATTTTTTACAAAAGAATAAAAAATTCCCTGCACGTTTATCCCTTTGCTTACTTTCTCCGATATGATGTTTGCTTTGTACAAATGAGAAGATAAAATTTGAAATGGATACTTTTTCTAAAGAAGTCCCTCTGGTTATTTTTTGTGGCTGGAGGTTTAATGAGTAAAGAGAAAGTTGCAGAGCTAATTCAATAGAATCGGCTTTAATCTCATCGAAGACAGAAATGAGAAAAATTCATTAAATCTGGAGTTTTGAAGATGTCTTTCTCCCATTTCGAATCCTATCACATTTCAATCATTAGTTTTCTTCCTTTTATTATTTCGCAGTTATTCAACTAACTAGCGTTGACCTTTCTTTTATATTATATAGACTTATATATCATCTTGTATTTATAATCAATCCAGTTACGGTCAGATTTCTTCAATTCCAATCATGAAATGAATTGAGACTTTATTTTTTCAGATGCCAAGCACGCCTTCAATTTATTTTTTCAAGATTGAATGGAATTTATTTATCTCGTGATTACAAGCAAGTAATTTCCTTGTACGGTCAGAACTAACGGCTAATGACTTGGAGTGAAAGTCAACAATGGGTAATGGAATTGATTCAGAGTTGATTACCTTTTGAGATCGATTTTTTGATATTTTTGAGCTACCCTGTATATTGTAAGCTTTGTGTATATGTATACTTATAGTTAGCTTGGTTGGTTTTGGTTCCAAGCCAGCATGATTTATTTATTTCATTGTGAGCTCCATGAATGAGTTTATTAAGTTTGATGTGATTCAGTTGTCGCTGACCTTTTAAGACCTTGACTTTGGCTGAAATTAAGAAATCCTGCTTTGCTTTTGATGTTTCTCAACTTTGTAAAGTCAGATTAATGATTAATCACCAACCTCATCAATTTCAAATGTTTTGGCCCGTGGAGAACGTCAAGGACGGGGAAGTTCTTTCTTGGAAAATGATTCTACTTCCGGTGATAAAAAAATAAATCTTGCCTTGTGTGAAATCCTTGACAGAAAAATGATAAAAATCATCGATTTGAACAGTGAATTGTGAATTTATGTCATGCTTGGAAGGCGTTGAAATTTATTTGAAATGTTTATCTGAGGCTATAAGACATACCCACGTACTTATATTCAACCTGATTCAGTTAGTCTTCATAGTTTGATTGGAAATCCTACCAAAATATTCAAACACCCTGCACAATCTTATGACATTATGACAATGATTCAAGCCCAGCAGCTTACTTAAGTAAATTGGAGTGAATTTGAACAATACGGAATAGCAATTGGCCCAGAATGAGAGGACTAATAACATAAAAGTGAATGGGAACAAAGTAGCTTTCTCCAGAGAAAGTACTCACAATTCGTTTTATCACTTTCTCCTCGACTTTTCACTCCATTCAAATCATTTCACACTTTATTCTGATGCAAAAAAAATAATTTTCTTAAAAAATACCTGAATTCTGGTGTTTCTGCTGTTGTTGCAAAGCTGCCTTTTGCAATTGTTGTTGTAGTTGTTGCAATTGAAGCTGTTGCATTGGTTTCAATTGCTGTTGCACCCTCATGCCATCAAATCGTTCAGCACTTCGAGCTCGCCGAGGAGCTGGCACAAATCGTCTGTGTGCATTGATATTTATCTCCCCCTCGTCCAAGGAAGTCGAGTTATGATTGACATGGCTCTGATGAGATGGACCTGGTGCCCTTGCCCCATGTTTGGGCTGTTGCTGATGCTGCTGATGCTGTTGCTGTTGTTGTTGCTGTTGCTGCCATTGAAGCTGCGTTTGTAAATTCTGAAGAGCTTGGAGATTATGGAGATTTTGCAAGTCCTGTAACTGCAAATCCCTATTCTTTGACTTTGGCTTTTGGCTTGCAAGAGAGCTTGCCAATGACAAAGCATCAAAATCAATGCCTGATGGAGATGGTCGACCACCACAGCAAATTCCAGGTTGACTCCTAAGATTGTTTTCAAATGATCGTTGTTGAGCCCATGGATGAGCTTGTGGCTGTTGTTGTTGCACGCTCACCGCCTGACCTCCTTTGCGGAAAAACCGCTTTTTGTTTTCCTTTGAAGAATCCATAACTTTGCGATTTAGGCTTTAGAAAAAAGAGAAGGAAAATTTTCAATTATTACTTTGAGTGGGATGAGTTTATTTTAAGGGTGAAAGTGGAAAAGGTGAATTGATTTATCCGTCTGACTTCAATGACGGAACCGGGAGAAAGTGAGGAGAGGAAATGAAGAGCTACAAATTCTAAATTTCTTTTGACAAGGAATCAAATCAGAGGAACTGAAATTCCGTTCCGAGCTAGTTATAATTTCCTTTTGTCAAAATTATTATGGAGAAATATCAGGACATTCAAATCAATATTTGCACTATTGTCATTTGTTTATGAACATTTGAAATTATTTTGTTTAGTGTGACGTCAAACTTTATCATGTAACCTGGTCTTCAAGTGACAATGAGAGAAGACAGTGGTTAGTTTTGACAGATCATTTTTGAAATATGACACTCACGTCTCTCACTTATGGATCTGGATTATATAACCTCAAACAGAGATGAAATTATACAACCAACAAGCCACAGTTTGAGTTATACTCCTAATAATCTTCTACAATAGAACAGGGGCTGCATCACTCATAAATTTACTTGCTTTAATGGAGAACTGTATATTAAAATATTGATTTATTTTCTTCCTAACCTAAAAACCTTGATCTCATCCCTTTCGTGTCATGTCATGATGCCAGGTCTTGTCTTGTCGATCATATTTTTCCTTTTTGCTTTCTCCCAACAACTACGTGCACGGAAAGAAGATATTCATTCAAAAGTTTGCGGGGGCAGGGGAATATTTCTTTTTTTATTTATGTCATGCACTAGCTACCTAAAATAATTACAGGGTGGGCTAAAAGTTTTTGATATAATACTAAATACAAAGGGAGGGAGAAAGAGCATTAAAGCGTTTTAACGCTGACTCTAATGAAAGTTGTCACGTCAGAGCCATTGCATTGTCAGCTTTTCATACCAAGTTCCTTTCACGCTATATAATTTAACATTTTGGTGTTAATGCGAAGATGCAAATTACAAAACTTTTCCAACTTTAAAATCTACAGAAATTAAATTGGGACGAGATTTGAGATTGAAGGAGGGCAAGGTCGGAAAAGTGAAAATCAGCAACTTTCTCTTTTTATCTGAAAAGAAATCAATGCAGCTGCCAACTAAAGAAGTGTCCATTGTCCTTGGCATCTTTTGCTATATATACTACATATTTTGCTAATGTACTTGGTTTCGCCAGAATGAAATTAAGGAAAAGTTGCTGATTTGATCTTTGCTTGCTCGGGGAGATTAAATTGAATTAAATTTAATGCAGTAATAAAAGGGAACTGAAATGATGAGATTAATTCACGACCAGAGAGATAAAAGAGAAACAATTATACAATTTTCAAGAATTTCACTCAACTGCGAACAATATTTTGAATGGAAACTGAACCTTGGAAGGAGTTCCCAGAAAATTCTACCAAAAGCGGGTTAAATTAATTGGGGAATTTAACCAATTATAAATACTTGTATAATTTTAAGAGGAGGAAATTAGAGGTAAATTAAATTAGAGCTGCATTGTCTACCGGCCGAATACTTTTTGGAATGCTGGAGAAAGTTCCTAAACTGTGCAAATATTCCGGAGCAAAAGCAAATATGGGATTGATGAATAAATACTCAAATATGAGAAAGTTTAGACAAAGTTAAGCTAAACAAATATGCGGGCAACCAAACACAAATGTTGAAATCAACACCTGCTGCTATTACAATTGTAAATGTTTGAGAGCCCAAATTAAAATGCCGTGTTGATATACATATTACTATATATGAATAATGAAAGTTTATCTTTACCTGAAAATGCCCAAATTTCCAACAAGAGAAAATTGAATTCCTTCGAAATTGCTTCTCAAACTTTGGTATAACAAAGTTATCCGCAGCACGAAATGAGAACTAATTTTATTTGTTTGGTGATGATGAATTTGTCAATCTAGTTAAGGAGGAGGGTGCAATTGTTGAGACCGTCTCAAGTTTGAGGTTGGAGAAGAGAGAAAGAGAGAGAGCGTGTTGTTTGGAGGAGAGAAGTGGAGTGTGAGGGAGTAGGAGAAAGTTCTCAACTTTTGCTTTCTCCATAATGCAAAGCAGTCAGTCGCTTTCTCAACCTGCCCTGCATTTTGCAAAAGAGAGATGTTAAGCTTGGGATGAAACAGTTGGAGGTGGCGAAGGAGTGAAAGCAATTTTGTTTTATACATTTTATATGTTTGTGCTTGTAATTTTATATGCGGGATGTTTTTTTTTACATTCATCATGTATCAATAAAATTAAAAGCTTACAAATTAAAAAGTTTTTTTTTGGTAAATTCCTTTGCAAAATAAACAATTACTGCTTTTATTTAAATCCAAAATGTAAACAAATTCGCATTCTCTTGAAAACCCGAATAAGCCTTATTACACACAAAGCATGTAAGTAAGTAGTTATATTTTCCCAGACACGTCAACCGATGATGGCCAGATGTCTAAAGAACTTTCTCCTGAGAAAAGGTATAAAGAATTATTAAAGTTTTGCCAAAAATTCCACCCTCCTACACTTCTAAAGATAAGTTTTTACATTGCATTATTGCCTATAAAATTTATAGTGTCTCAAAGTTTGGCTTCCTTTTTGCAAAATTTGCATTTACCAGCTTCTCTGCTTTCCCCTTGTGCTCACCTTCAGCTCCGACCCCAACGACTTTTGTTTCACTTTGCAGATTAGGCTGACATTGAAGCAGGATGACTGACTTTACATTTTGATACGAGCTGATTTGATCCGTCAGTCTGAGTGACAGCTCAGGATTATAAAACAATTAGGGATATTTATTACCCCCACTAAAATTCCTCATAATTCATCCCACAACAAAAACAATTTTCAAGATGCTCTCTCTCATTGTCAAATTCCTCGCATTGTTTTAAGAGAATGAAATGAATGCCATTTTAAGAACGCAGATGAAATATTATTAAGCTGTGTCCTACAAATCTCGCTATATTTTCCGCCCCAGTCAACAAAATCGACCGAAAAGGAACAAGAATTGAGTTCTCTACACGCAAAATAAAGCTAAGCCTTGAAATTGCAACTGCAAATAAATTATATTTTGTTGGTTGGAGTCCCGAGGTCAGTGGGAACTGAAAAAGAGTCACAGCCACAAAACATTGGAAGAGGAAACCATATGAAAACGGAGTGGGCGAAGATGGATGATAATTACAGGGCAGTCTTACAATGCCACCGCTACCTTTTTATTAATTACAAGTTCTTCACTGTCCGTCCGGTTTTTTTCAGGTAGATTGATTAAAATAAATGCCAATGGATGACGTGGTCAATATGAAATTTTATTAAATGTTCATTCAAAGAACTTTCACTTGTTCCCGTTGTTTTCAGCATATTTCAGCCAAACCTATGGCTATTTGCTTTGGCTGGGAAAATAATTGATTTCATTCTTTGTAAATTTGTAAATTCTTTGATTTATTCATGATTTTGTTAAGTGTGGAATTGTGTCGAGTTAAAAATGCAAGAGAGAGAGAGAAAGTTGCAACTTGCAGTGCAACGGCCAAAATTTCATCAACCTACTTTTTCAAAGCAACAAACTTTTTCATCTGTATTTCATGATTATTTTACCTGTCTCCAAATTAATGTCATTTCCAGCTGTCAACCGTCAGCCAAATCAGCGGACGTGGCATTTCTCAGGTCAATAGACAGCCAAGAACTGAGACAGCCCTCCAATGTAAGTATTACACGAGTAATTACGGAGAAGTTTGAATATTGAATATTTACAAAGGACTAAAGAGAAATTGTTTTTGATTTGTTTGAAATGTTTTAGTTTTAGTAGTTAGGTATCCGAAACTGCACTCAAGGCTAAGGACCAACGACCACTTAATTCCAAACTTCTTCTTCCTCCGTGTCGAATTCGAGGTCATGCCACATACATCTAAAATTCGGCATCTGAAGGACCATTCACAAAAGATGCTAGGCGTCAGTCACGAACCCAAATTGTGAACTTGAATACCGTTCGTGTGTTTATGGATGACTTTCTCTTTCTTTTTTGGACTGACAGCTAAATGGAGAAAGGTAAAAGGAGTACTAAGTAAGTCACTCACTTATCTATCCCAAGAGGAGAGGTGCAGGCCAACTACTTATCCTTATCCGTACTTTACTTACCACCCACGTAAGAAGAGCGAGCTTCCATTTGGTTGAGTAAGCCAAACTAAATAGTGGAATGGAGAGAAAGCAAACAATGGAAGAAATTAGCCAGGACTAAATAAACGTGTCAAATTGAAGGTTCTCTCAATTACAGTATGAAAGAGTATGTTTCGGAGAACAGGAAGCATTTTATATTTTGTATTTCCTGATGAGGGAGAAAGGAAAAGAAAGATGATTGATATTTGATTGTCATTTTCTAACAACATTCTTGTTTTTTTTTATCTTCCGAGGAATGGCTTAATCATAAAATATGAAATGATGAAGGGCGGAGAAAACAAATTGCGTAAATCATAACGCGGAATTCAATATCAATTGCTTGCATCTTCTCGTGATTTTAATCATACAGAAACGAATAAACAATTTAATGAGAAATGTCAAACGCCTTCTACTACAAAATGATAAAGTGTCCACGGGGTGGTCCTCTAATAATAAACTTTCTCTTTGATTACAGATCCTTGGAAGCTCAAATTGTTCACGAGCACTTGAGACTATGTCATTATAATCATCACAGCGCGTGCAACAGATCTCGAACAACCCTTTCAACTTTCTCAAACCATTTTATTTCTGGCTGTTTTACATAATGTAGCCATGTATGTGTATACATGGGTCTTCCCTACCTTAATTTCCTTGATATTAGCTATATCTTCCAATCAATAGTTCGATCCAACAGTAAATGTAACCAAAGTAAGCTCTGGTACTGGGAGTTGGCGAATGAGAGAAAGTTTTAGTAGAGAAAGTCCCGTAAATGTCTCGTATCTTTCTTTCCCAGGAAGTCTTCCTCTTCTTCTCCTGTTGTCTGTTGTTTTGCCATTTTCCTAGTGTAAGCCAGCGGGTAGACATTTATTACTCATCAGACCATGAAAATCACCCCCTCATTAAACTGTCCGCTCTGATTTACATTTTAGATTAACTGGGAAGGAAATTGTTTGCTTAAACTTGTGAGAAATGAATAGACTCCCCAATTTGCAAAATTGTTTCTCACTTCAGGTGAAAACTTATATCATAATCGATAGATCACTTCTCATAATCTCATGCAGAGCCATATTTTTTGGCTACTTCAGATAGAAACTTTGTGCGTGGGTGTTTTAGCTGTGGCTTATGTATTTCTTTGCCCATAAATCTCTTGGTTGGTTGTGAATGGGAAAAGTAGATAACGTAACTTTGTTTGCATTTCAATTCAATATAGGATAGAATGTAGGTAAATTAGCATAATAAATATCTTCTTTCCCACCGCAGTAGTAGCCACAAGGAGACCATACATAAGTACACAAGGAGGAAGAAGGATTCGGATGGATGACAAGACAACTAAATCCCTCGGGCCATAATCTTTCTTCTTTGTCTTGTAGACGTAATTCCCGTTTTCACTTCCCTTCAGCCGCTATAATATATACCACATAGATATATACAGGGTGGAAAAGAGCATCCATCAACTTATTGGAGACTTCTTATCCCTCTAACTTATTAGAACCACTTCTTAGTAAAAGTAGCCGGGGGAATTGTAAGAGTTTAAAGTCAATTGGATTTTTTTCCGGTTGAATGTTGTATTGCACAAGTGACTCAGATCCTAGATTTCGACTTGCCTTAGAATTTTATTTAATTTAAAATTGTATGATGAAAGTAATGCAAAGATCTGAAGAATGTTTGATCTTTACTTTGTTGTATATTACTTTAATCTCGTCTTAATGCGCAGTTTGTCCAAAGTCATTAGCTGGAGGAAGGAAGCTTGTTGTTGATCTCAAGCTCAACTGAAAATTAACATTAATGAGGGACCAAGATTTTATTTAATGGCTTAATATTTTCTTTGAACTTGATCCATTTTGGGATCCACGTTTTCCACGTGGCGTCTGAATTCCACTTGACGATGTGTCACCTTACATGCCATTATGCAAAACAGAAAAACAAGTCTTTGGGTTTGGGTATAAAAAAATAATTTGGGATTTAGATCAAAGTGTGTTAAAGTTAAGGAAGCATTTAGCTTGTTACAGTAAATGAAATACGTGAAGACAGAAGGGGGATACAATAATTGAAGTGCTAATGGTCCCATGAGTTGCTGTCACGTCCCGTCACGTCACGTACATGTCCTTTGGTGGAGGACAACACAGGAAGTGAGAGATTGAGGTGACAGAGAATACAGGGTGTAATAATAATAATCATCATACTTAAAAGTGACACTGTTTTTGAAAACTTTATTACTCAAATATACTAGAATTATTATTTTCTCCACTCTGTAAACACACTTTTGACATTCACTTTGTTTAATGTAACGTAAACTAAAGATGGATTACTGTACATTATGTGGATTGGATTGGACTTTCTCCCACATGCATGTAGTCAGCCCATTAGATGCCAAGCTAAACAGTTCGTGCATGTCATCATCTAATCCACTGCTGCTACATTCATACACAAAGCTTATAATAGTTGTTAGCCTTGAGTACTCTCAACTCGTCCGGAAGTGGATGAGAATGAAGAGCTTTCTTTCTCTAGGTTAATATACCCTTTTATGTTTCTATCTTTTGTTTCCTAATTTTTGAAGAGTTAAGCTTTCCCTGAAATGATAAAAGTCTGCTATTGCGAAACTTTCCCTACTGCGAATATTTGCTTACAGCTTATTGTTGGAATAACAACGAAATATTTTATGATCTTGTTTTCCTCTTTGTATACACACAAAACAAGCACGTGTGGCGTTAGGCCACATCATATAGTATCTCGTTTAATCAAAGGAAGCTTCAATATGGCATCAGTATAATAGTGAGTGATTCTTTTATCGTCATTTGAATTATTTTCTCAAAGCACAAGGAAGTGAGACTCTCAACGGGGAATATATGCACGTGAAATAAATCCCACCAGGACACCTTTCACCCGGAATAAAAAGGGCTACCGATTTCTCCGAAGTGGAATTTGCATCTCAATGCCCGTCTTGAGAACTGTTGATTGGATGGGGCACGTGGAAAAGAATTGGGAAATATTCAAGATAATTAAATTACTGTGGCTGATTGAAAATGATTTTTTTTTTGCCATGATTGAATATTTTTCATTGCGAAAAGGGACCACGAGGCTCGTACTTTATTTGACCATTCTTTGATCTTTGTAATTTAATTTGGATTCATGCACATGATAGAAGTAAATAGACGAGGAGCTTGAGTTAGAGGGCTTAGGCCATACACAATAGAAGACTGAAAGTAATCTGTCAAAGATTCTTTAGTTGTGCATACACAATAAGTAAATGGAGACGAAAACATGTTTACGGAGTATGAGAATCATGCAAATAATATGCATGAGATCCAATTCTAAGCTCCAATAGGATTTACAAATGGCATAAAGATTGCTAGTAAATGCAGTTACCTATTTGAATTGATGTAAAAAATCAATTTAAGACAATAGAATAATAAAAAACCTTCAGAGCAGTGTTCATGTAGCCCGAGTCAGGGATTTGTATCTCTCTAAACGTACTATTGTCCCCTAACC
>JAQIXN010000159.1:0-60404 GCA_034698145.1 Proisotoma minuta
TAGGCATATTATTTCGGATGAGTATCCATCTATACATATACTAATATATAAACTTGCATTCAAAATCTATTAAACCACAATTTTCGCCCCATCTATTCCCACAAAGTATTTTACTGTCACGTTTATACACATTATTAAGCCGATCAATAGCAAACGAAAAGGCAGCATTATTTGTGAAGCTGCAATGGTGGCAGTGTTTGAGTGATTTTAAAGAGACAAACGGAACAGGAAGAGATTTTATCATTTTCACTCATTCAATTTGTCTCCGTCTATCTTTCTGTGGTGGCTTGAATTTGAAGTGGCACAATATTCCAAAGTACCACTGAATAACAAATATGTGGAAGAAGAAATGCAAGATAGAGCATATATTATTATAGCTTTGCCATTTGCTGAGCGGATCTCATTACAGTTTGTTTCCTTTTTCGGAATGCAAAGCGTTTTATGGAGACAGTTTATCACCACGCGTCTCGATTTGCATTTGAAAAGAAACTTGTGCAACTTTATACGCACCGTAAAACGGTCTGTATATTTCACCCTTCAGATATTTGGATAATATATAAGAAGGCTATCCAAGAAAAACATTTCTCAAAATAATTGCCACGTGTTTCGGCTACATTTTGATATTAGAAAGAAAGACGTGTTTAATATCTACATCAGATAGTGGAGTGAAATGGTGAAAAATTAAAATCCTTAATTAACATTTCCTTCCACGGACAAAATTGCGGCAGCAAAAAAACGGAATTAAGAAAAAAACTGAGGACAAAATGCAATGTAATAACGAGGATTATATTATAGTATCGGCAAACTTTTCTTATCCTTGATCAATGGCATGAGTCCAAATTGGCAGAGATGTGAGTGTATGCACTTTGAATGTGTCCACAAATATTTGTCGCCCTATTCCTACCTCATCTTCAGCTAAACTTTAAACCTAAGAGGTGGATGACAGTGCCCTAGAATTTGAATACAAAATAGTTATAAAGAGTTTTTCTTAGACAAGTTTTCCAATTCCGTTGGGAAGAAGAACTCGGTTCTCTTCTCTCTGAACTTTGTTGCAATGATAATAATATACGAGCATACTTGAGCTAATCTTCCATGCCACTTAATCTTGGCCGCATTATTAGTAGAGTGTATCGAGTTTGAATGTCGTCTTTTGTCAGGTGGATATAGGAAGTGACAGTACAAGTTGTTGTTGGTCGTCCATATCCGATATAACTATTAATGAGTTCAAGAATTGCCGGAATCCGTGCATAAATGAATATTCGTGCATATTCATTAGCACTATTAAAATTTTTGGAGTAGTGGTGGGAGTACTACTTACTTAGTTTTGTGTCGGAGAGGAAGAATACCGTTTCATGAGTAAAGAAGACAATCCCATTCAAATCATGTTTTTATAATCTTACAACAATGTGAATAAATGCTAAAAGTAACAAAGTGAGTCAATCAACCACGCCAAAGCCCACGGGAAGAATTTTATAACGGTGACCGTCATGCAAAAATACGCAACGCGTGCATATTCAATCAAAAGAAGCACAACACAAAATATTTAGCTTATGAAATTTTTTATAAAAGTTCACGTTTCAGTTTAAAATGCAAAAGAGCTTGAATCTATATCCAAATTAGGCATCTTTGACTTGACTTTTAATCTACAACGTGTTTTAATTGACACATATTTTAGTTGGTTCATAGTTGCCTTAAGGCATTGTCTCATTGTCTGCTGCATTGTTAAACTTTAACAATAAATAAATTTATTATTACTACAGTGTCTTGATCATAATAGTTTGTGCGTCGTCTAGAGTATTGGTTTCAATTGAGGAGTATCAATTTACGACTAAACATAAAATCTCATCCAATTCCTGTTCTAAATCGTAACGTTTTATCACTTAATAAATATTTGAAATGAAGGATTCAGAGAATAAATGCATAAACGTCAATAGCGTCAATGTAGTGACTACAATCAAAACGGAGGATCCTACTCAAAGTGAAAATGTCACTCTAGACCCTTCAAATAATAATAATAATAACAATAATAATAATGTTCGTGATAGTTTAATGTCAGACAAATCTGATTCCGATGTGGAAATAGATATCGTTCAAAGTCCTATGTCTCATCAGGATAAAATTCACAGTAAAATAGTTACGGCATTCACAAGAGCTTTTGCCAAACAAAACATTCATTTTGAAAAGGGTAAGTAAATACGGAATCTCTCTACTTTACCCGACAATTGCAATTCATTGAAAGAGAAAAAAATTCAAGTTAGCAAATTGAATGGAAAGGAATGACATGCGTTCCACTACATTCCTGATAGAAAGTATCATTTTATTTGAATGGCAGTAATCTAAATATTTTCATGGCTTGAATTAATCTTAATGAGCCGAATTATAAAATTAAAATACTTTTGCATAAAATACAATAAAATAATTTACAAATCAATTTGGCCACCACTTCCAAAATGGCTATAATAAAATGAAGAAAAAAAGTATTTCGATAAAATTTATGCATTCAACAAAATCTTTTTTTTTTAAATGAGAATGTCAAACTTGAAAGAAACTTTTAATTTATTGACCATTCGTTAAATCTTTAAATATTTTGCATTTACATACGTGCCATTTTATTATGCCACACTTTTTTTATAGTAATTTTTATTACATTTTTTTCTTGGCAATGGTGGAAATTGACGAGGAGGAGTGGATATTAAATTATAAATGATTTCATGTGACAAACATTGCATATTTAGATATATAATCTTTAAAGCATATTTCTCAACAGTTAAATAATAAAAAAATGAAAACTATAACCTATATTAATAATTTAATCGTTTTTACATTTGGTTGTTTATATTTCAGCAATCCAGTCGTTGGAAGATTTAAACGAGCAAATACTTGCATTCGCCTTTTCACCAAATACAACAGAATACATTGAAGGAGATGATAAAAATGGGGACGCAAAATGTAAAGATGCAGTAAAAGTATCTTTGGGCCTTATGCGAGGACTTTTACTCGATGCTCAGGTATTCATCGCCATACTTTGCATTTGAGAAAACATAAATCCCAACTCGTCCCTGTTATTTTATGACAGGGTAAATTCCGTAAAATGATGGAAGAGAACAAATCCTTGGGAGGAAGGCTCGATGGAGATTTACAAATAGCTCACTCAGAAATGGCACTTCTTAGGGCAGAGTTAAACGACACTAATAAAAGAATTTCACAACTAAATTCTCCACCATCCACACCCTCAAGTCCAAATGATACTTCAAACATGAGTTTCTCAAACACTAATCACTCTGATGAAAAAGATTCACTCCACATTAATGGAGTATCATCCACCAACGGAGACCATGTTAATGGTAAGTGAAAAACCTTTTTTGGAAAACAATTTTCATTTAAAAAAAATATAATAACAAATGTTAGATGATGACCTGGATGTCGAGAGTTTGTCTCTCAACGAAATCAAAGAAGAATGCAAACGACTTGGGACGAAAAATAAAAGTTTGCAAAAAGAAATGAAAGATTTGAAAGAAAGAAAATCCATCAAAGACATTCCTGAAGGTGATGTTCAAACTGAATTGCATCATGCTAAAGAAGCTCTTTTGGGTATGTGCATATAATTGCTCAGGCATAAACACATAAGTTATTTCCTGCCGTCGAATATTATTTTTTTCTTTTTTTTATGTGATAAAGCTTTGAAAGGAGACAGGAAAAGATTGAAAGCTGAAAAATTCGAACTGCTCAATCAAATGAAGCAATTGTATTCAACTCTTGAAGACAAGGAGAAAGAACTGAGAGATTTTATACGTAATTATGAACAGGTGCGTAAATCAGTGAGAATTTTGTTAGAATAAAAGTATTGACTGAATGATTGACTGAACAATTTGGCAGAGAATGAAAGAGAGCGAGGCGTCATTACAACGTCTAATTGTGGAGAGAGACGAAGCAGAAAGAGAACGATGGAATATTTTGAGACATGCTAGAGATGAAGCAGAAAGAGGTAAATATTTCATTTTATGCCTGTGAAAAAAGCGTGCAATTTATGGCTTTTTTCAGGTCTTGCACTCGCAGCCCAGCTTAATGTTCGTGAGTCTCAAGTACAACAACTGCAACAGGAATTACATGAAGTAATTAATTTTTGATGGAAATATAAAGAAATAGAACATAACATTTTAATATATTTTAATCTCAGACAAGAAGACAATTAGCCCAATACGGAATTTACGCTGAGCCGGATAGATCCAGTACTGCAACAGCAAATTCTCACAATTCTCATTACTCTCTAGTTTCCTCATTGACTGCCACTTACGCAACTGTAAGTGGCGATCGAGGAAGTTCCGCAGACTCTGGAGTTCGTCTCAGTTCAGATAGAGACTCGGGGGCTGGGGCTGCCACTGGAAATCTATCTGATTCTGCAACAGAAGGTATGTGCTTTTCAAATTGTAAAGAATTTTTAAGCATCTTAATTTACAAAAACAAAACATTTTTTTATTATAGCAATCAGTTTAGACCTTTGTGGTTCTGGTGATGGTGACTCAATGTCAATTATATCAACAGCGACGCTTCCTCAATTATTCCCAACCCCACGTGGGGATAGTCCTGGGACCCTTACTTTCTCTTCCATAACGAGATCATTAGAAACCAATGCTTTATCCAGATCAGCCGAACAACTGCTGGCAGCTGAAGCAGCAGAAGCTAGAAGGAAAAACAGCAGACGTAGTGCTGCTGACTTTGCAGGTCGGGCTTCCACAGGGGCAAAAGGAGCATGGGGTTCTATATCCAGAGTCTTTGCTCGAAATAAACACAGAAGAACGCTAGATTCTACAATGTTTGATGGTGTGTTTTCAAACAGTGTTGTGATATTATATTAAATAGAAATTTGAATGTTTGGTAGGTATGACTGGAAATCAAAGAACCAGTTGGTCACCTCAAAGCTCAATCCCTCAATCCCCTTTGACTGAACAAGAAAGTTACGCAGATAAATTAAGAGCACTAGAAGAAGCTGCGACGCTTCCAATGGAACTTTGGAGAGCGTGCATGTGTCAAGCATGGATTGAAGTTAGCCTTGGAATGCCTCAATACGGTAAACAAATCATCCCAATAAACCAACTGTGGTTACATATAAATACTTTGTTTTGTAGGCTCAAGATGTGCCGATAATGTCAAAAGTGGAAAGCTCCTTTTAGGTTAGATTTCTTATACCGCTAGTTATATACAAAATCTATTAACTAATTTATGTTTATACTGTGTTTAGAACTATCCGATGCAGAGTTGGAAAGTGATTTAGGAATAACTCACCCCATTCATAGGAAAAAATTGAGATTAGCAATAGAAGAACATAGAAATCCTGCTCTTGTTCGTTTTCCATGCATTGCAGAATTGTCTCATGTAATCAATCATCATAATATACGCAATCAATAATTTTATTAACATTTATTTAATGCTTCATAAATAATTGACAGGTATGGGTCAGTTCAGAATGGCTTCCTGATATTGGTTTACCTCAGGTGAGACATTGAATTTTTGGGTTTTAAAAACCAAAAGTAATACATCACTATTTTGTTTAGTACGCTGAAACATTTGCCGGATGTTTAGTTGACGCTAGATTGTTAGATCACATGAGTAAGAAAGACTTGGAAAAGTATTTAGGAGTTACCAAAAAGTTTCATATGGCCTCTATCGCCCATGGTGTTCATCTTCTAAGAATGGTTGGCTACGATAGACAGGTCAGAGATTTTTACATAACTATATTTCAACTTCATAAAATCAACTTGAGTCAATTTAAAATGCGTGCAGGCGTTGGCTGAGCGAAGAAGACACTGTGATGGTGATCCCATAGTTTGGACAAATCATCATTTTGTGCAGTGGGCACGATCAATAGACCTAGGCGAATACTCAGAAAACCTGAAAGGTGACGAATAAAACATAAAACGTCCAGTGATAAAGTTCAACATGTAATTTGTATATTTCTATTGACTTTAGGAAGTGGAGTGCATGGAGCGATTTGTGTCTTAGAACCATCTTTCAACGGAGAAACGTTGGCATCGGGTAAGTGCATATTTTATTTTAGTTTGCTGTACATTAACTTTACATATGCATTTCAGCAATGGGAATACCACCAAATAAACAAATCATTAGACGTCACCTTTATTGCGAGTTGGAGGCCCTGCTTTCACCAGCAAGGTACAACATAACTTTTACTCACTCTTTTTTCTTTTTTTCAAATTTAAAAAAAAAAATCAAACCATAGGGCAAAAATAACTCAGCAGTATCGAATGACGAAAACGCGAGCCCACATGATGGAAAAGCAAAGATCAGATTCGTTGGGAAGATCAGCCGCATTATCTTCGGATGCCTTTCGCCGAAGCACTGAGGACAATCGCAATCGACGCACAAGTCTACGAGTAAGGCAGCCAAAAATTACGCTCCCTTAAGTACTTCTTGTCGTTTTTAAAAGAATATTCTAGTGATGTTAAATACTTGCACTGACATGCATATAATTAATTAAATGTTTTCTCCTTTCCCTTAACTCCCTTTCGTTCGGATCACAGAGTTATAGTCATCTATTTGCCCAAAAGGTGTGCGGAATTAACATTATGCGCTAACTAAAAATAAATCTATCCGCTTTCGTGACCGGTCTTATGTCTTGTAGTCGTGTTGTGTTGTGATTCCTTTAAATAGCACTAATTTCTCCTGCTGCACTGTCTCGTGGTCTCATTTTAACATTTTAACCTATATTCACTAACCATGCATTTTTCTCTTGCATCGCGTAGTTCTCAACTTGGAGGAGTTCACAAGTGAGTTCACTAAAAATATCACACAAAAGTACTTGCATCCTATCTATTATTTTCTGTTATTTGATTCTGGACAAAGGATTGTGCGATGTTAACGTGTAATGTATTTTTTAAGGGCTCCTTAAGCCGAGCTCTAGGTTTGAAGATAAAAGCAGATCTGCTCCACCGTCGAGATGATGAGAAGAGAAAGTCTGAGGAGAGAGATTATCGTTCGAGCAAAACGATTGGGCCTGGATTCTTCTCCCCGCCTGCACCCCCACTACCAGCAAAATATGACGCCAACCCTTCCCACGCCTTGAACTTTGACCCTGCTAAATTTGTGGCCGCGATGGCCTCATCTTCATCAGGGGGAAGACCTCACTCCCTCCTCGCGGCCTCCACCCCCACGGGGGGATTAAAGGAGGACTGCAGCGAGAGGGAAAGTTTGAGTGAGGAAAGCAGTATGAGCAACAGTGAAAGCAATACTAATTCCAATACCAAAGAGTCTTCGTCACAAGAGGAGGAGAACAAGGCGTCTCGCAGAGTCACGTCCACGGGGGACGTCCAGCCTACAATCCACACCCCTGTCTGATTACATATAAACAACGTCACATTATTACATAAATGTCATATCAGTCACAAAGAAAAAGGCTATTTACCAATGCTATTAGAATTCAGCTTTATTATGGTTTTTTTAAATAGATTTTATGAGAAAAATTTGTGATCTCCATATTATTTAATTAGTCACGACGTATTTTCGTAAAAATGTCAGTTTTTGTTTGCGAAAATGAAAAAAAAAACAATGATAGGCAATCAAAATAAGTAACAATATAAAATATTCATGCATAAAGAAAAAAAAAGTCATTTTAGAGTTTTGAATATTTTATGAAAATCTGTACGGTTGTGATTCATTTACTTGCTTTCTAAACCAATTATGTTTGCTAAAAGCTCAAACTTTCTCTTATCTTCAAACTTGGAATTCAATAAACTTGTCTTGTTCAATTAACATATGTTATCCAATGTTGGCATAAACTGTACTGCTATAAATTATGGAAAACAAAATTAGAAAAAAATAAACTACATTATTTAATCAAATGGTGAAAGCTTTCTCTCCATAAAAATCCTTATTGCAAATGAATTTTGCCAATTTCATTATCTATTACCATTCATTTTATGACTGCATATTATTATATTAAAAACAATTTTTGAATATTATCACTCCTTTAAGGTAAAATTGAGAGAATTGCAAAGAGAAAGTTGGAGAAAATGACTCCTTCTTTGGAGTTGCTCCAATCATAGAGCAAGTATCAAGAGGGAAACATTTGACAAACGAAAAACGAATCGGCAAACTTCTGAGCGAATACTGGAGCGTGGGGTAAAACCTTTCAATTTTGATGGGAAACGCGTCGTCGTTGGAGGGTAAACATGCGGTTGAAATATTGAGAAAGAACGAATTCCTTGAGGGCTCCCTTTCTCCTGAAATTCAAGAGGACAAGATCGTGGTGGTGTCAATCTTTGGCCCAGACACTTACTCTCAATCCGGATTCAGAAGGGCGTTCAGACTTGCAATCGACGGGTTCGGAAATCTCGATACCTTTGTGGACGATGCAGAGAAAATTTCAAAAGAAGAAGAAGTGGCAGCGGATAATGCGGACAAGGAACAAGAAAAACAAAAGTTAATAGAGGAAACAACACGACAGCTAAGAAGGGAACAAAGGACACAATATGTTCACAAAAACAAAAAATCATCTAATGAAAGTGCTCTGTCGACAGTAGTTGTTAAAGACGAAAAGAAATCTGATGATGATTCCTCTGATGATGAATCGGAGAAAGATTCAGATGATAATTATTTTTCTGAAGATGAAAAACGTGTTCAATGGATAGAAAAACTAAATCACGAATCGGATCCTGGATATTCAAATGCATATTGGGATGAGGATACAAAGGAAGAGACTGAAAAAGATGGAAAAGTAATTCCTTTGGGGCCTGAAAAAATAAATGATTTGAATCCTGTTGGGACAGAAAAATCGGTACTGACCACTAAGACTATTAAAAATTATTTTAATTCTAAAAATATGATAAATATTTTCCAGTGCTATTTGGATGGATTTTACTGTCCAGAAAACAATATTCTTTTTTTACAATTGGCTGGCCCATTCAATCCTCAACAACTTATTTATGCTGCTGAACAACTTCAAGAAAATATGGAAAGCAATGGTTTTATTCCTGAATGGTCTTCTTTGAAGGGATTACATTGTAAATATCTATTGCTCATGTTCTCGTTATCGCATGTTGTATTGCTTTCGGAACCTGACAAATCCTTCGACACAAATTATCTTCATTTATTTAGAATGTTGGATGCTGTGCGACAGACTCTTAAACCATGTATTTCAGAAGCTTTGGAAAAGGTTGAAATATTGCCGAAAGATTGGGTTGCTCAAGGCAGGATTTGTTCTCCTCGTTTATTAATGCTTTTTGAAATGGACACTGCAAGCGAGATTATAGAGTATGACCCTGATAATCCAGATATTCCATTTCCTCCTTATATAAAACCAGTTAAGCAAGCTCAGTTGACGTTGGAAGAAAATATTTATCAAATTCTCAGAAAATGTAGGGTAATAACAAATATTAGGTATGTGAAATTTACACTTAAAATGTTTCTTTAAAATACGCCTTGATTTTATTTTAATAGCGCAAACTCGTTGTGTGCCATTCCTGCGGATACTGAATTCATTTTCATTTTTGAACGGCTTGCTAGCGGTGCTGAATTTGTGGACATGTCAGCAACAGATATAAATTTTGAAATTATCAATCGAGCATGCAAAGCAGGAATTGATGAAGCAACTGCAGTCGAAGAACCACCACCTACAACAGAAACACTTGCTGCGTTTCGTACGAATTCTGGAACAAATGTAAAACAATCATTTTGTGGTGCTGGACACAAACATCACAAAGTTATATACACCGATATTGTAAAGAAATTCAAATCATTTGTGTTGACTCACACAAGCCAAGCTTTAACTAAAGGATTCGACGATGACAGTAAACGTGTAGCTGATTATAAACATTTTTTTGAAGTACCTACACTAGGACAATGGAAAGTTGGATTCCAAATTATTTCTGGAATACTGTTTAACAAAGCAGAAGACAACAGCGAGGCAGTATGTCAGGTATTTATTTCTGCGTTCATTGGTAATTATTAATCAGTCAGTATAATAATAAATTAATAAAATTGTTATATTGTAATTCATTTACTAGGGTATCTCTCAACTTGAAAAGTACAATAATGTAGATTCCGAATATTTAAACGCTCAATGTTCTGCCGTATTTCCAAAAATTTATGCAAGTTACCAGCGAGGTTTACCAGATTATTATTCAGAACATGTACACCAAGTTAAAGTAAGCTCGATTTTATTTTACTTTACTCACAAGAAGGGTGTTTAAGGTTGTTTTGTTCATAGCTGACACACTCAATGAATGCCTTTCTTACAATCTCCAGAGGACCTGGAGTTGTTCCTTGGCTAAACAAGTTGGCTGAGAAATGTGAGGCTTATTGGAAACGAGGAAGACAGCAATGCGAAAGTCTTAGCTTGTTTATGCATCCTTGTATAAATCCCTTGCATAGAATATCAATACGAAACAATTTGGAAATTTGTCCCATGCCAGAACTGTAATATAACATTCGCACATTTTTTGAAAAAGAGAAACAATTTAATACTCTCTGATTAAAATTCAGGGATGCCTCAGTGCCAGAGTTGGAGCATCAAGCAGGAACAAGACTTAATTCTTATTGCAACTGTGGAAGGAAACAAGGGACACGAGATGATCCATTTACAATTAGAGAAGCAAATTATGATTTTTACCAACGATTAGGGAAGGAATGCTGCGATCGTCTAGAAAAATACGAGTTTGTAGAATTTCAATCATCCGAAAATCTATCAGAAATAACATTGGAAGAAATGCTGAAAATATTGAAGACAAAATCGGGTTCAGGAGATACTTCCATTAATAATGTCGAAAAAGACCACCCACTTGCTGCTTGCAATTTTTTAAACGACAATATGGAAGTAGATTTGCGTCAAGAAGACAAATCAATGAGCGATGTGGAAAATCTTTCTGATGGAAGTCAAGATGGATATGATGAAAAACAGTTGGAAGAGATTGGAACTTTAACTGCTACGGACAAAGATCAAAACAAAGAGCAACAAACAAGTCAAAAAGCTGCCAGTCTACAAAGAACATCAGAATCTGAAAAAATACCTTCCGGAAGTTGTTCAGAATATCTGCCTGGAATGTTTCATTCAAATTCTCCAGTTGGATTATTACCAAAATTTTCTTCCTGGTCTTTGTGTCGTGTTGGACCGTCTAGGTATAATGAGTGTGAAATTGAAATTTGTCTAAAATTATAGCATATTTTCCTTGTTTCAGTTTATACAACCATTCTTCAGGCCTGTCCCAAAGAAACACTTTTCTTTCTGGTACCAACTTTTTATTGCCTTGGGATGTGATAGTCAAAGCAGAAATTGGTGTTTCCAAACCAGTTCCCAGAATGATTCGTGGAAGACGCCCCAGTAAAGCAAAACCATTAACGAATGAATTTACTGTCAAAATATTTTTTGGTCTCGAATATGAATGCCATCGAGGTCACAGATTTATGACAAATGACGTTGAGAAGATGGTTAATTTTAACTGTGGAAATGCTGGATTACGGGAAGCTGGTCCAAAAATTGCAGCTTCAGATATGCCACTTTATATTTTGTGTCCCTGCAGGTATACATACATATTTTTTAATAAAAAAAATAAATCTACTATTTAATATGTCTAAATATTTTTCTAAAATAATTTTTAGAGAAAGCCGAGATGGACGAACAATGATTGCTCAATTGATGCGTATACATATTGTGACTCCAAAAGCGCCCGTTTGGACAATAGTGTCGCCTAAAGTCCAGCCGGCCCCTCCAAATTGTCCACTTTTTACTCCAGAAAACTCTCAACCAATAAAACTGTCACCAAGTTCTTATTGGGTTCTAAGATTGCCGTATTGCTATGTTGGAAATGAAGTCTATTTACAACCTAGTGGAAAAGATGTCCAACGATATGCTAAAATTTTCAAGGAAATATTTAATATAAAGTCTATGACAAATTCAGAAACAAAAGTTTGGGAACGCGACAATTTGTGAGTTAAACATAAATACAAATTTATTTTCGTTTTATAAGCATCAATAAATTACTTTTAAATAATAATGTTATCACATGTTAACTTTTTAATAGAGTAGTCAAAACTAACTATCATAAATCCTATGAAACGGCATCAATGAATTAATTCCAGTCAACTTTGAAGTCCAAACCTTGATTATTTTCTAAAACTTACTTATATAATCTGATCTAGCCTATACTTAAAATAGTCTGCCTGTCTGAGATTCTTAAATGTCTGTTATTGAACAATTTAACAATGTAATATAAAACATTAAAATTTAAGCAAAACTGAGTCAAAACGTTAATAATTTATATATAAAAAAAACAAAAAAACCTAAATCTCTCAATTTTTAATATACAAGCATAATATTTTGAAACCTCGCCTGTCATAAAAATTCTACCTTCCAATAATTTTAAGATTGAAATAACAAAAAAAAATGACTTTATAAAAAATTGGCAAATTAAACTGCCCAAAGAGTAAAGTTATAATTAAGACGATGGTTGATTGTGGCAAGTTTCGATTCTCGTGCGTGAGATGCTTTTCGTCTGAAATGGAAGGTGTTTCTTCATTGCAGAATTTGATAATTAGGCAGAAGACGTACGTCCGTCTTGTGGCTGTTGTTTTGGCACATATATAACCTGAGATATTGCAGATCACAAAAATTATCATCACAATTAGAACGCAATCAATATCGATCATCTCGATACAGGTTACAAATAATCATATATATATATATATATATATCACAGAAAGTACATAAATATCAAAGATATTATCACTAGAATTGGCCGACTTTTAAATCATTATTATATAATAATAATTATTGTACTACAGCAATACAAAAGCGATTTTATCAAAAAATGTAGTCTGTAAAATGAAAAGGTTTATCAAACTTGACAAACGAAAACATTTTCAGCTTTTTTGTTTAATAAAATATTTAAACACATTATTTATAAACTACATTACGATATCCGTGAAAGCAAATGTTTTTGTTGGTTAAAGTAAAATTGTACAAATATCATATTGCATAATAATTGATGTCCAGAAAAAGGCCTTTTTTGCTTGACTGACTCGTGAAGCATGAAGAGTGTTGTTGGTTGATGGATTGTATTGTAGTCGAAGGCAGGAACGTATCACAACATTATCACAGTTTTAAATATGCTTAAAACCCAAATACCTTGTATATTAATTTGTGTATTTATAGACCAATGAATGAAAATACCTTTTCTATCATGATCAAATTATTTTTGGTCAAAACATTTAAAATTGTTTGGATGTAAGTAAATAATGTCAAATAATAATAGAAATATTTAAAAATAATTACGAATAAAAAACTGAACAATTTCAACCACTTTACCTTACTCTTGGAGATGATATTTCCATATTTGTCCTTTACAATTTTCAATACCTTGCGAGGTTTATTAGATATAGTTGTCCCAACGGGGTCTGACTTGACGGTTCTAGTAATAGTACTTTTTGCTACTTCATTACTTTTTAGTTTAGTCAAAGAAGACAAATTTCCCTTAAAAGTTTTAGGATTAATATATATGGATTGCTTTGTAGCTGTTTCCTGTTGACTTTCGCAAGAATCAGGCTCACAAAAATCTGGGCCATTTAACTTTTTACGCGCAGCGGCTTTTCTCCGCAATATTTCTTCTCTCAACTTTTTTTGTTGGTCAAGCTTTTTGATATATTCGTCATCAAGTCCGACAGTTTTCTACAAAAAAAGAAAACACATTTTTAAAAAATAAAACTTTTTCATAAAAGATGATGGAATATGCATGCATGTTTATGATGTTTTAAATTTACCTTTGATTCTTCTCGAATTTTTAATAGCTCTTCAGCCTTTTCATCAATTTTAACGGGAGATATCGATGCTGCTTTCGGCGAATTGGGGATGGGTGGACCGAGACGACCGTCAAACCTCTGAAAATCATAATCATTAGGTGTTACTAACACTGTTAGTCTAACAGTACTGTCTATCTACATATTTAAACATATTTTTCTATTAATTACCTTCTCTGTGCTGCTTTCGCGATATTTCCTTTTTCTAATCGAATACTCTCTTTCTTCATAATCATAGTCTCTGTCTCTATTTCTTCGGCTCACTTCATGATAATCACGTTCACTGCTTGACGATCTTCTTCTTTCCCTGCTTGATCTTTTGTCGAGATTCAGATAATCATCATCTCGACGAGATCGACTTGAATATTCAGCGTTGCTAATATTTCTTTTGTAATCTGATTCGGACGACACACTGATACTTGGTACAGGCAGGACATTTATTTGAGAATGTTGCTGTTGTTGTTGTTGAGGAGGCTGGAAATTGGTGTTAATATGAGCACCATGCATTAGATTGAGATCAACATTTGGTTGCATGAAATTCTGGAGATTTCCAGGAGGAGGATACCAAGAAGAATTTTGGCTAAGTTGTTGCTGTTGGTCATGGTTAACATTTTGCCAACCCCCTACTAATTGTTGAGGCTGCTGCTGCTGCTGTTGTTGATGTGGAACAAAATTTGGATTCTGGTGTATTTGAATATTTTGCATCTGGGGCTGTTGTTGTTGTTGTTGCTGTTGCACGGGGAAGAAATTTGGTTGGGATTGTGGAGGCATTTGTGGAGGCATATCTGTGGAAGGACCAGGCATATGTGGCTGTTGTTGGAAAGTATCATGTGGAATGGGTACCATTGAATAGGGCGGATTGAAAGGCATCTGTTGCTGTTCTTGATACATTTGTGGTGGAGCATGAGGATAATTGGGATCTTGTGGAAACATTTGAGGACCAGGGTTCATAAATTGATTTTGCTGTTGCATATTCTGTTGAGGTATTACTTGATTCATGGGTGGTACTCTAGAAAATTGTTGAGGATGAATACCGCGGGGTCTGGGACCTCGCCATTGTTGGCGAGGATGGCCCATACGAGGAACTCTCATTTGTGGTCTCATATTGGGCCGAGGATTATTTTGAATCATTTGATTATTAAAATTTGGATTTTGATTAGGAAATTGAGCATGAGGAGGAGGTCCCACAATTGCTTCAGGTCCAGGCCCCATCATTCCAGGTTGCGGCTCCGGTGGACCTTGAAAAATTGGAGGCCCCCCTGGCTCTCTAATTGGATGTGGGTTTGGGGGACGTGGAACAGACTGGTCAAAATTAGTATACATTCTACCTTGGAATTGCATTGGTGGGAAACAAAAGTTCATTCTAGGACCACCTCTAGGTAGCCTATTAAATTGGTTAAAATGTTGTCGGGGTCTCATAAGTAATAAAGGATTTCTAGGCATGGGAAACCTTTGACGTTGATTCCAATTATGCCTCTGCCGATTTCCATCTTCGGTTGTTTTTATTGCACCTAATTAATTGATTAATCAGTAATAGTCAAACGTTTGACAGCATTTCCTTTGAAATAATTGAACTTACCAACTATTTGAATTGGCTTTCCAAAGCAGGTTACATTTTGTCCGGATATTTGCTCCGCAATCCTTTCATTTTGAAACCTTGTCCTTGTGTTTTTAGAATCATCGACATCGTCGTCGTCATCTTCATCATAATCTAGTTCCTCGTCATCTCCATAACCTTCATTATGTTCATAATGTTCTGGAATTTGATGTTGGTAGCTCGCAGTGTTGGGCAAAGCGTCGTTGTCGTTGGACTGTTGAGAAGAAATCGCGGATGTTCTCACTTGAACGGGAGCAATTTTTCTGGCAGATCCCTCAGTATCATCCCCAAACCCCAGTCCGTCGTCATCATGTAATTCTAGGTCCAGGACATCCCTATTTAAATTTGAAGGGTTAAATATAGCTGAAATTTTTTTTATTTCAAATCGCCAATATGTTTTATCTCTTACCCATCCAGATTGTGTTCTTCTCCCTCATGTTCTTCAAAGTATTCCTCACCAATGTGCTGCTCAGTATTTGTATACTGCTGTAACATTAAAAACAAATATTAGTATTCATCATAAGCCAACATAAATAATTATTGGACACATTATATAAATTGTTACCTCTTCATCATCAGAACCTAAAAGGGCAACTTCGTCAACTTCCTCGACGTCCCCTTCAACATCAGATCCGTCAGAAAGATCCATTTTATTTATATAAGCACAAAGAAAGGCACTGCGATTTAATCGCAGTCCGATATTTAAAAAAAAACACTTGCCCAGCTTCAACGATAACAATAACAACAAACAATGGCTTTTCTTTATCAATATTAAGACTTGCTCGATAACAATGAACTAAATAGCTGATCTAAATATTGACAACAATCACTCACTTGACTTAAACTTTGACCAGAATATTTAATTGTTATCCAAATTAACAGTTACACTTATTTTACGTTTGTCTTTTCGAGTGGTGGCGGCCTCAATTGTTCTCATGCCGGACGGACTTGATTTCCCAATATTTCCCATCGAAGGAAAAAACTATCCGGCTGTAATTTGATAGTTTTCCCTTGTGGGTGGGGCTCAGTGGGTGTGGTTGAGACTGATCACATTTACAACAAATCCATTGTTGTCATTTTGTCTTCTGGAAATCCCACTGCTAAAAAGGACATTGCACATTGCACAACAATTCGCACTCAATTGCTCCCATTATTATTTAAATTGGTTATTGGTTCCTTTAATCAATCACAAATGAAGTAGCATTCCGAAAAAATAATTATAAACATACATCACAGTATTATCAATAGAGGCTCCAGTGATAAGGTATTTGTACTATTTATAATAAATTCTTCATCTCTTCCTTTAATTTCTTGTGGGGCAGTGACAGTTCACATTTAACTTTAGTTTACTTTGCATCATAATCTCAATTTCATTCATTTGGTGTCTCAATTTGAGGCTCAAAGACGTTATTCATATAAATTGATGAGATAATGGGGGAAAGGGAGTAAACAAAGACCTTTTCATGATAATATTGATTGCTATTGACTTTTTAGTAAACGTGCTTAGGGCTGGCAGAACGATGATATGGCATAATTTAGTTGTTTGTATAATATTGGGCATATTCATAGGTAACTAAATTGGTTTCATTGCTCCAAGTAGGAAGGCCAAATATCATGCCTCCGATTATTTATTCATTCTTATTTAGACTTTAATAATATTTATATCCGATCGCCTTTTAATTTTAGTCGTCGATCGTGACCTGAGGAGAATATAAGATGGTGGTCTATGGGGATTGGGTTGACGACGTTGCGGAATATGTCGGGGCCCCTGGAGCCGCTTTGCGACTTTTGATCTCATTATTAATGGGTACGATTTCAAAGTTAAATAAAATGTTTGCGTGAAAAATTTAATTGCAATTTGTTTTTTTAGCCTACCCAATGGCACTTGTGCACAGAAAGTTCATGTTTGGAAAATATTACAACTTGCAACATATATATTTTATTCTCTGCGGATCATACATTGGATTCTTCAATTACGGTGAGAAAAATGCGTTGTTACCAAAAGTATGCGTTTGTTGTGGTTTTGTTTTAGATTTTATATTTGTTTACTTAGGATGGCAATTGACCCATGCATACGTTTGTATATTGATACAATATGTGGCTTTGATGATTTCCAGCGGAACACTTTTCTCAGTCGTGTTTGCATTTGTGTTCCAAATGGGATATCTCATTGCAGGTAAATCTTAATAAACCATCAAGTCTGAAACGAATCCAATTCTTTTATTTTTGATCCATTTTTGATTAGAATATTACATGACGGAAAGTGAAGTGTATGACCTGAAATGGACAATTCCACATTGTGTATTGACCCTGCGTTTGGTTGGACAAGCATTTGACGTTTACGATGGCCACAAAAAATTTGTAAGATTTTTTTTGCTTAATTGGTTTTGAAATTTTGTATGAATAACAAACAACCATTGTAAAAAAGGATGAACTTTCTCGTGATCAAAAACAACAAGCTCTAACCAAAATGCCAACCCTTCTTGAGTCGGCAGCTCATGTATTTTATCCTGGAAGTTTCTTGATCGGTCCCCAATATCCAATGAGACGGTATTTTGACTTTGTCCAAGGGAAACTCACTGATGTAAGATATTGAAATAATAAACTAAATTATTATTATTCTGCACAAATATTTTTATTTAATTTGTGTTTCGAAAGAATGTAAACGCGCCGCCCCCAAGCCTTGGACCTGCCATGAAAAGATTGGCTATTGGATTATTTTATGTTGGATTCTATCAAGTTGCGTCCATTTACATCAACTCTGATTACTTGTTCTCTTCAGCATTTAAGGTTTGGTTAAAACCATTAAGAATTGGCTATTGGCTCGAAAAAATAACAATGAAATGAACGGATTATTTTTTTTTTAATATATAGAATCTTAATCTTTTTGCTAAAATGCTAGTCATTGGAATATACGGAAAAGTTGTCCTCTACAAATACGTTAGCTGCTGGATTGTTGCAGAGGGAAGTTGCATTTATGGAGGTAATTTTTAGATCAATAATATTTTTACAAATATGATAACAATAATATTTTATATTAGGAATGTCTTACAACGGGAAGAACGCCAACAACGAAATCCTATGGAATGGTTGCGAAAATATAGATATTGCCTTGTTTGAAAGGTCCTACAAATTTGGACATATGGTCGGATCATTCAATAAATGCACAAATACCTGGATCGCTCAGTAATAGACACCTTTTAATGTTAATATTTTTTTAAAGTATGTTTATCTGCCTTTTAGAAATGTGTACAAACGACTAAAATTCTTGGATAATCGACATATTTCTCAAGCGGCAGCATTGGTATTTCTTGCTGTTTGGCACGGTCTTCATAGCGGATATTACGCATGTTTCTTTATGGAGTATCTCATAATGAATGCTGAGAAACAGGTATGGATAAAAACTGGCTGCTCCAATTAATTCTAAATCATAATTTTGTTGGATTACAGTTTGAATCAATTGTGAGTAAGAGTCGACTGTTGATGGGATTCCATAATACGACAGTTGGCTTTTGGATAAATGTCGTGATTCTGAAGATCTTTGTGATGTGTTTCTTTGGCTTTTGCATGGTGCCCTTCACCTTGTTAAAGTACAAACTTTGGCTCCCTGTGTACTCGGAGATATATTTTTGCGGATTTGCTGTATTTGGATTGTTCCCATTCTACGCACCTCTCTTAAAATGGGCAGTTAGATTGACTGGGACTGTAAAAGATCCCAAGGAGGGGGCTAAAGCCATGAATGGAGTCTCACACTCCAATGGAACTTCTAGGGTAAAAGGTGATTGAAAACTAAAATGTTGACACAATTACTAGCAATGCACATAACGATATTACACAAAAGATCTGTAGTTGAATCATTGTTGATTCTTGCAGCTAAAAATTTAACAAATTGAGATGCCTTGGACCTATACAATAATAGAAAATTGTGTATAAGTCTTATACTATAAGATAGTTGAAACTAAAAAATATGTAAAATGTGCATTAGTAATGTTAAGACTCTTAGCCTAAGAGAGAAAAGATAAGCCACAATTGCAATTTTCTGTGCAGCTTAGATTTATATATAGTTATTAGAGAGTGTGATTTTTGTTATAATATATATTGGTAAAATGTGTATTTGATTTATGGACTGGATTTCGTTATAGACCTCCACATTAATTATTGCTAGAGATCTCAGACTGCAGTTAGTAGACAAGTTCCTCATTTTTTTTTGCATTAGTACTTAAAAATTTGAATTATAGAAAATCGGGAGAATATACAGAGTATTAATTAATTTACTCTATTAGACATAAAAAAAAAGAAATGTTTAGCTAGTCAAGTGCGAAACAGCCTGAGGCCAATTTTTATTTTACGTAGTTATTATAGTATTGTTGTTATTATTTGTTATAGAGTAGAATCTTTATTACTATAAACCAAAGAAAATAGTTGGTTAAAAAAAGATGCCTTGAAACTATCAAGTTGATAGTCTATTTCACAGATAAAATAAATGTCAAACTATTTATATTGCATGGTATAGAAAGAATAAAACAAAGTGTAACAAAAATATTTCAAATTGGTAATTCTTGATAATATTGCATGATAACATAATAATAACATTTATATGAGTATTTTATTGAATTGGTTTAGGTAATGACTCGAGAATTGACGAATTTAGTTTAACTAGTGCAGAAGGTGGCTGGACAGTTGAATTTAGGGCCAAGATTGGACTTGGTGTGCAGTACGGCATTTGCTGACCATGGCTGCAGTGCTCTGTCGAAGGCCCATTGACGCCAAGTATAATGAGACCTGTAATGAACCAAAAATAGTTTAAACGTACAACACAACATCATGTAATTTTGTATTCATACCTGTAAGAGAAACTAAGATTCCAAACATTGCAGTTGCAATTGCTGGTAGTTTGGTTTTGCTAAAAAATGGCGAAGGATCCAAACGGATAAAACATAATGCTGGGAAAATGTAAGCCAACGGAAGAGAGCACAAGACACCATTTAGTTCTAAAACGACTCCCAAACAATTTGTTGAAATTGACATCACGTAACATAATAATACAATCAAAAGGGTAATTCCAAAATGCCGAGTTGTGTTTGACGGTTGCTTTGAAGAGAAGAAAATGTTTTCAATTACATCTCTGGCCACAAAACATTCCAGTGGAAATGTTAACAAAATTGTTAAACAAAATAAAGTCCTAGCAAAGTTGATTAGATCGTCATCCCAGCAGTAATTCTCCAGCAGGTCACCTATTTACATGTTAAGAATCATCAATTCAATAGCAAATTAACATCTTGTCAGTATGCTTCGGATCTTTTTACCTTGCACTGTTCCAGTGAAAGTTGCATAGCCAACCAAGCTAAACACGATGGACACGAGGACTGATGTTCCAACAGAAATATGTGTCACTTGGCCCCATTTTTGTTCAGATGAATTTTTGAGACTTCCATACAACATGAATGTATTGTGATGACACATGAATGCAAATGCAAATACTCCAATTGCTTGGACTACTCCACTTGGTTTGATGATACTCCATGCATCTGGAGATGGTGGTCTAAAATATTATTAAATCATGTCATTTACAAAAGAAACTCGTTGATGAAATTAGACGAATTCCTCACATGTTCATGGTTCCCAAACGGGTAATTATGGACAATAATATAATTCCAATTGAGACGAGTGAGAGAAATGAGACTTTGGATAGCCTTGCAACATTCCTGTACAAAGAAAGTGGGAGTGTCACAAATAGGGTGGCCAATAACACAACACTTTCTCTATGAAACTCCAATTGCTCCGAGTCTTCCTCCCTCATTGATGAGAAGTATATCAACACCTTTGTCAGCGTGTCTCCCACAATTATGTTATAACTGGTCATAGCTATAAATTAAAGTGAAAGAAAATTGTTTTCTGCCAGAAAGTCATTTTTTCTATAAATTCCATGTACCTATAACAGGATACATGAATTGGACTATGGATAAAATGTAATATCCTGGTCTCCCGAAAGCTTGTTCCATGATTCCTTGATAGGTAAAACTGCCTGCCAGATGACCAGAACTGACCATAAGGATTAACGAATAGTCTGTGATGACTGCGACTATAACCATTAAACTCAGTCCAGCAAAAAGACCTGCTTGATGAATGGCGTACGGCATAGCTGCACACATCAAATCATAAAATTACTTTCAGCCCTTTACATTTTGTTTCTATATTTTTTTTTATTCTACCAATGACCCCACTGCCGAGGATAGAATTGATGTAGTTGAAACTTGTGTGGGCCAAACTGCTCTTGTGTCTCGTTTCTTCCATGTCCATCTGAAACCAATAACGGAAAAGTAAAAGTCACTAGTAATTTCATCAGGTTCTTGATAAAATATAATCATATTATATTAAGGAGCTTATTATTTTTTACCTGAACGAGTTGGCCCATGTCGTCTTCATTGTTTGAAGAAGCTGGGGGATTTTCAGGACATTGGTTTCCGGATGGCGTTAGCTTTTTTCCTTGTCCTCCTCCATTTCCTTTGTTCAAGTTGCCTTTTGTCGGCTGCTTTTTCACACTGCTTTTCTGAAATAATTTGAATTCCATCATCATTTCATGAACATCTTTTTATTTCGACAAAGAAAGCTGGTTGGAATTCATATATATCCTTGGTTAGAAATGTAAGGAATTCAATAAAGAGCTTTTACTAGTCTCAGAAGAAGGACTTTCTCTCATCTTAACGACTCCTCTGCTTTTCGTATTATTCCTTTTAGAGTAAAATGCCTCCGATCAACCAGCACTTCATTAAATTGCTTTCTCTTTCCATTTTATATGCTATTCTTTTGAGTGCTCTCTTAACTCCATAAGTCCATCTATCTATATTATATTTATCATTTTTCTTTTCTCTACTTGTATTTTTGGATTGACAGAAATAAAAGCACGTTCTTGTTCTACTTATTACGGTTATTACGCTATATATACATATAAGTATATTCTATTTTATCTGGCATTTCGGACATTAAAAGAATAAAGAAGCAAAGCATAAACAATAATCTCATCCAACTTCCAAGTATTTAGTTTGATAACTTGTTTATAAAAAGATAATGTTCCCAAACCTACTTCCTCTTGTTTGGAAAGAAAGGAAGACTTTCAGAAAACAAATGAACATAAGGCAAAACTTAATTTTCTCCATCAAATTAATTTTTTTTTGCAATTTTAGGTTTATATTTAACCCGTAGGGAAAATTCAGGACTGCTTTTCCCTTGAATTTTGTAGTCTCTCAGCTCTCACATATTCAGCAGCTCATTTTGCTTATGATTACAAAAGAATATTCCCCCCTGGGAGGTATAATATTTGCTTTCTCTTAACATTCATCCTTCCTGTTTTCGTAATATCTCTTTGCTTTTGCACAGGAGAAACAAGCTTTGTGTTTTATATTAAATCCAGAACAATCATTAATCCTCCTCTAGGCCCACACTGCCTAAACTTTTTACAAAAACATAATTTAATCCTCGGAGAAAGGAGTTTGATGTATCATATGACTCTCGCTAATGATGTTGGATATAAATACAAATATTTGGCTAGTCGCAGTTGATGGTTATTTTAAGTAACCCATTTATGAGTCATGTAACTCATTATCTTAAAAGAAAGTAAAACTAACCTGTTGTGTAGGTCTACTGCTACTTCCAGTCGATACCTGTTGAGTAGGCCTCCCCGTAGTATTCGCAGGCTTTGCAGCACTTACGGGGTTGAGAATGTGACTTTTCTCATTTGGCCTTCCAGGCTTCTTTGGATTTTCACTCATGATAAATAAATGTCAGTTTCAAATTCAGGCCAATTTACCTATAATTTAGTAAATAAATTAACTATATTGTAGAATTCTTAGAATTCATTCTGCAAAATTCAGTTTATAGAATCAAAAAATTTGCATTCTAAAATGTGATTCAGCCACTCGTTGCACAATAACTTTTTGCCACCTTTCATTATAATTTTAGCTGTGTTATGGAATAGATTGTAACCGCAGGCAGGAGTGCATTAAATCATGAATGACGTATAGACGATGACAATAATAACATTGTTGCAGATGAATACAAACCATATCCCATTTTGAATTCACTCTCACTCACTGATTTAAAAAAAAATATATAAAAATCAGTCACCAACAAACTTAATATAATATGACCAATTGAGTACTTAGTCACGTAAATTAATCAAAATTTTCTATATATAAAATAAGAACTAAACAACGGTACTTTTGCTTGAAACAAAGTAAACAGCAAGTCAGAGTAAATTGAGAATCTCAGTTTTTGCACAGCTATCGCTTGGAGTGAACTGAAGAGAGTTGAAGAGAGTTGCCTTTTCTTGTCTTGGTTGAGATGAGACGAGTTGATTTACTCACGGTAACTATCTAAAAGAGGGTGGATTTAGCAAAAGTTGCTTCTTTCCTCAAGACCTTATGGCGTGGGTGGCAGCAGAGCAGAAACAATCCGCAAGACTTTTATGTACACTTGCCTTTTACGCAAAAGATACCCGATTGACCATCATTTCCTAACATTACTTACTTCCCTAATAACAAAGGCCTGCTCCACTGTTTAGCGTGTAAAGGTAACGAGTGTTGCTGATGATGCAAAATTTACCGTAATATGTAGCTCAGCCTTTGTGCAACGATCTAAAAAATAATGTAAACTGAAACTAAGTTAGTATAATGCTAGAATCGTTTCCCGTTGTAAATAAATGGCATCAGCCAATTTGTATGCTCGCTTTATTGTAATGTAATAAACAATGAAATGTAGATACCTTCTAATTATTCCCAAGCTTAAAGTTAAATATAAATTATATCCTTTATTGTTTCTTCTTTTCGGAGAAGCATGCCAAGCTCAATAACCTCATCGATTCACAAATATTGTATCATTACAGCATATAATTATTACCTGTAATTTACTAATTTACTCCAGAATTACTTATCTCTTACTTTGTAGCTTATTGTCACAATGAATATAACTAAAATTAGTAAAATATTATGATTTCTAAATTAGTGTGGAAAATATATGCAAAAGAATATTCCATTGTGCATCCAAATGCAAAGTATGCAAACATTCTCTGCGATGTACGAGAAAGTTGAGAATGTGAAAGTTTGTCATATGCATGCAATTCAATGCAAACTTTTCTCTTGCACTTTCAACTACCATTTAGTGTAATTTTTTTAAGCAATATTAATTTTATTAGCTTTATAATCAGTCAGATAATTAATCCGAATTATTGATGAAACTTTAACTATGCAAAAGTTTTTTCAGCGTCTCCCGTTGCCCCTTCCTAAAGTGTAGAGTTGTGTCGCATTTTCTCTTTTGTCGGAAAATTTAACGCAACCCTTCTTTCATCTTTAACACTTACACTTTAATTAAAATCAATAGTTATCAAGGAATTAAATCTATATAGTTTAATTAGTTTAATATTTAGGCTTTCAAATCATTCAGTCAAAAGCTACAAAAATATTTTTCAGTGTTTAAAACATAAATTAAATAGGTTTATACTTTGTCGGCAAAGTTTGGTAAGTGATATAAACTTTAATAACAAATAAAAAATAGTAATTAACAATCTTTTTTCAGTTTTATCATCCATATAAGATAAGTGTTAGTAGAAATGGCGGACCCTCTAAGTTTGCTGCGCCAATATCATGTCAATCAGAAAGAAATTGTGGAGAAAGAAGATAAAATTATATTTGGAGAATTTGCATGGCCCAGAAATGTTAAGACGAATTATATGGTTTGGGGGTGAGTATTTTTATACCAAACAATATCATGATTTTTTCTAATTCTCTGTAATTAATTATATAGGTCTGGGAAAGATGGACAAGGGAAGGAATATTATACATTGGATTGTCTTTTGTTTCTCCTTAAAAATGTTAGCTTGAGTCATCCTGTGTACGTTCGGCATGCTGCTGTAAGAATTTTTAATTGATTTTCGAGATTATTGAATCAAAAAAATAATGCCTAACTTATACAGGCGGAAAATCACAATGTTGTCACAAGACCTGATAGAAAAGATTTGCTGGCTTATCTCAAAGGAGAAACTTCTGCTTCTGCCAGCATTGATAAATCAGCTCCCCTTGAAATTCCGACACAGATTAAAAGGGCAGCCGAAGAAGCTCATGAAACTCTTCATAAAAAACCAAGATTTGAAGAAATGCAGTTTCAAAAAGTTAAAGAAACGCTGGCTGCTCGTCTTGATGCTCCTCGAGAGACCATTGTCACAATTAACAACATTAAATCCTTGTCTGAAGCTATGTCAGTTGAGAAAATTGCAGAAATTAAGGCAAAACGATTATCTAAGAAGAGAACAACAATTAAAGGACATGATGATATTGAAATGGGTTCCGAAGTTCGGGCCATGTTGGATTATGATTTGGATGTAACCAAAGACATTGTATCTAGAGAAAGACAGTGGAGAACTCGCACAACAATTTTACAAAGCAATGGAAAACAATTTGCCAAAAGCATCTTTGCAATTTTGCAATCGGTGAAAGCAAGAGAAGAAGGAAAGTTAGCAAGGTAAAAATATTATTAAGGAGAAAAAAAAAGTTGTTCAGTGAATTAAAGTATCATGATTTTACAGACCAACCATACCCCCATCATCTGTGCAAATGATAACTCCGAAGCCTACAGTACCACTCAAATCTGCTCCTCCTATGGAAAGATACAATAGATATAATCAACCTGGTTATAATCGATACGATCAAGAACGATTAAACAAAGATGGTTTGTAATAATTATTATTATTATTTTACGACACGTAGTACAATAGTGGTGGTTTCGTAATTAATTAATTTGCCGTACATATTTTCATTTACAGAAACGGAAGGCTTTAAAATTGATCTTTTGGGAAGTTACAGTGGTTTATCTCTTAAAAGTGTAACAGATGGTACCTTAAATAAGAAAGCTCCCCCTTCTTCTACACCTTCCACGCCGATCATCGGTTCTGTTGGAAATGTAGGTTTTTTTCTTTATTTTTTAAAATGCATTTTAATCTATATCTTTTATATGAAAAAATAAAAATTTAGCAAACGCCTGGAAAAAGCCCAATAACGCCACAAAACAAACGCGTATCAAGAACCCCAATCATTATTATTCCTGCAGCGAATAATGCATTACTTACAATGCTTAATGCCAAAGAGGTGCTTCAAGATTTAAAATATGTCTCTACAGAAGAAAAGAAGACGCAAGGCGGAAAAAGGGACAATGAAATTCTAATTCATAGAATGAGAAATGGAGAATCAGTTCCTTATCGTGTTATTGATAATCCTCAAAAGTTAAGTCTCACTGACTGGGAAAGAGTAGTTGCCGTTTTTGTGATGGGCCCAGCTTGGCAATTCAAAGGTTGGCCTTGGGACGGAAATCCGGTTGAAATATTCGCAAAAAGTAAAAGAAAAGTCATCAAAATTAGTCGTGTTTGTCTAATATAAATATTTATTTATTTTAGTTTGTGCGTTTCATTTAAAATACGATGATATGAAACTGGACGCTAACGTTGCAAAATGGGCAGTCCATGTCATTCAATTGTCAAAAATTAAAAGGCATTTGGATCGAGCAGCACTAATGACATTTTGGGAAAAACTAGACTCGTAAGTTACATTCATTATATTGATATTTCTTTATTTCTTTTTTTTTTTTAGATTTATAATGTTATGTTGTTTTACAGATATATTGCAAAGAGCAAGCCTTTTTTGCGTTACTGAAGATATAGACTCAATACATTTTAATGTAATGCAATATATATTGTGACCCTTCCTTCAAACGCTATGGGATTGTATCACTTATTATGTATTTAATTTTAGACTGTTTTTGTTGTATTTTACCTATATAACAGATGATAACAAGGGAATCACGGTTGGTTTGATCTGCATATTTTTTTGAAGTACAAATCAGATTTTTATCCGTGACTGTGAACAGGAAACTTTGCTTGATCTATAACTTTCTATAAGTATAATATTATCGTGCTCGTTCAATAAAATTCTTTTTTTTTATATCATAAATTCCCTGTCTTGTTAACTTTTATAGTGAAAGAATTCTACTCCCTATATTTAGAGTGCGTTAGTACTAAAAGCAAGAGAGAAATGAACTATAATTAATGCATCCTGATTTATGAAAATAAATTTTACGAGACGACAACAATTTTATTTCATGAACGTCTCAAAATTACGGTGGGCTGCATAATAATGCATTTTATGTCTGAAAGTTTAAGGCCACTTGTGTGGAATTGCAATTTTATGCATCGTCTCATTTTTAATCCATTTCAAAGAGAAGTTCATGGCTGAGTGGTTGCTTAACATGACATTTCCACAAAGTTGCTATATATTATTCATGCTCAAGGGTTACGTTGTTTTATGCGCAATTAAATCTTGTGCCTAGTTTATACTTTTTTGAGCTTTGCATGAGAAGATTCATTTGTAGTCAATGTACCACGACATTTAATTTAATTGCTCTGTTTCGTTTAGCGTGATGAACTAGTCTTTATCCGGCAGGATCATTTGAGAGCATTTTTGTTGCTCTATGCTATATAGTACAATTAAAGTCAATTGAACAAAGTGTCGGTCGGGGTGATCCGTGTCCACAGTTGTTTGAGGGTGCATATGAGTCCCAAATGCTTTCTCTGCTGCACTGAGTGGTCCACTTTCACCCGATCGATCTCCGTCCTCCCTCCGTAACAGGTGCAAAGAGTGCTTTCAGTTTCAACAATCCTAACGATTCACAAAGTGTCCTACCACAACACTCGTCCACTTTTTCTTTAACTCTTCTTGAGACATTGCGTGTCTCATCCCCTACTCACAAGAAAATGAAGGCAACAATAAGTTTAGGTCAGTAGTAGCTAGTTAGTTTCCAAAATTCCTGGTGATTTTACCCGTTGATCTCAGTCAATAAATTAGCCATGTCAAATTTTTGGAATGCCAAAATGAGATTTTTAAGCCCAGTGTTAATTATTATCCAACTTTTCTTCATAAATCATACCCAAGGTCAAGGAGGAGGCAGCCCTCATGTTCCTATTCATCTCCAAAAACAATCGGGTAATCACAGATTTATTAAAAAAAAAAAAAAATAGAAAGTTAAAATATTTTTTACTTAGAGAATATATCAAAACGAGTTGTGTTTGTATTGCATTGCAATTTGCAGGTTGCTTTGACGGATTGACAGTTTTCATTAGCGTCTCTGCTTTGGCCAAAACGAGAAACGGAGTTTTGCAGGATCGTTTGATTGAGATTAATTGGAATCATGCGGAACCGGAAGTTGGGGACTGGGTCGCGCTATATGACCACCCCCCTGAACAAGGGATTTCTGACCCCCTGGAAGCAGTCAACGTCACTCTTAACAGAGGTATACAAATCTATCAAAACGTCTCAATTTGCCTCACATTTGCTCTGCATACTTATATTTTGAAGGGTACATCAAGACTGACTTTCGATTAGATAGACCATCTCTCAACTCATCTTCCACTATTTGCGTCGGATATTGGATTGCATACATAAGGAAAACTCAAATTTTACAAATAAATTGTTTGTCGACATATCCAAAATGGATGCACGAAATGAGGCAAGAAGAGACTTGAGATTCTCAACTTGAGATTCTCAAGTTGAGAACAACATCTTATTGATTTACGAATGATTGGGGCAAATGAGATTTTTCGTTTTTCTGCAGGGCTACAATTGGGGACACTCCGATTCATTCTTTGTTTTTACCAGGGACACATAATAGTGGGTCTTGGAAAGAGTTTGAAGGAGAAACGGGTATGAATTTTAATAAAATATTCTAACACCACTACTATGCAAATTTTATTCTTTCTTTTAGACGTTTTTCAAAGATACTTGGTTAAGTAAGATTTTGCACATAGATTACATTATTATTGGGATATGGCTTGCATACAAATTAATTACTTCTTTGCAGTCAAGATGAGTCAGTTTATAGTCAATTAGTTTATGGAATAAGATACCTCGACATTCGTGTTGGTTATTATCCCTCATCTCCTGAAAAGTACTGGATTAATCATAATTTTTTACGGATGCGTCCTTTGTCAGAAATTTTGAAAGATGTAAATCGCTTTGTTGAAGAAACAAATGAAATTGTAATGGAAATTGTTTAAACTCAGCTTATTGGTTTAAAATGATTTTTTTGGTGAAAAGGTGGTAATGGACTTTCACAGATTCCCTGTTGGATTTACTACTCCTGAAAGACATGCAAAATTAGCAGAAGTTTTAATATCCGAGATGGGAAGACACATTGCCCCCAGGACATTAAGTCCGAACGCTAGTCCAAATGACCTTTGGGCAGTTGGAAGAACGGTCATTGTTGCATATTCAGAGCCTAAAGTTGCCCACTCGTATAATTTCCTTTGGCCTCCACTTCCTCAAGGTGCCAAATCAATTAATCCCTTTATCTGTATTTAAAACAAACAATCGATTTGAATTAGAATGGGGAGATAAAAGACGACTCCCTGATCTGAAAGAATTTCTAGAAGACGCTCTATTTAGGAGATCAAAACGAGGACAACTTTGGGCCGCGATGGCTGAATTCACACCGAAACCATTGGATATTGTTCTTCGGCCAACGTCGGGATTGCGGAACATGGCACAAGTGGTCAACATTCCAATTACTTATTGGTTTCAGGATAAGAGTTGGTATCCAAAAACAAATATTGTAGCAACCGACTTTTTTCTTGGAAATAATCTTGTCCAAAGTAGCATTATAGCCAATCTTAAAGGAATTAATTGTACTGCATAATTTTTAATTGTAAAGCAATTATTAATTTATTCGAACAATTTTGAAATTAGTTGGCATACAATAACTAGACGCCTACATACGCATATTATAATGTATGTACCAATAGGTCTACTAAATATTTTATTGCTGTTAGAGTCTAACAGTTAGACGTCGACTCGACAAAAAAGTTATCAATATTTTTTCCATAATTTAAAAAAAATCATAAGTTTTAAATAAAACGAATATATTACACTAAAGAACATAATCCAGTTCGAAACGAGTGTACTGATTTTTAGGGTCGTCAGGAATTCTGGGATAACCAGCAACAAGTGCATCTTGACCTCCAATGTAAAGAGAATTGTATATTTTCCAGTAAACCTCGCGGACTTTTCTTGCAGGATGAAATAATCCCTGTAAATTAAAAATAAATGATTAATAGTGATCTGAATATCAGATTTTAAATAGAATGCATACCTGTAAAGTGTATTGTAAAATTTTTATGGGACCTAGCGATACTCGCATTCCTTCGACGGCATCCATAAAGGCTTGGACTAAATGAGGCGATGTTTCAAAAATATTTGGCCATACATAATTCAAAAGATGAATTAATGCATCTTCACATCCAAAGCCATAAACACCAAGAGCAAGATGTTTTATAGCAGCGCATGAAGTTTGCCGATGAACCAAGTCCCTATAAAAACCATCATGAATAGATAGATTAATAATATTTAATAAGTTAATAAATTTATTAATTACCTATCCATTAACGCATCTTCAAGAAGAGGAGTAACCGCATAAACATAATCTTTGCCCATTTCTCCGATATATTCAAATAAGAAGGACAATGATTTTAAGACACCATTCTGGACATTCAGTTCTGGTACTCGATATTCATTCATCAACGCAGGCAACACTGTGAAAGGGGAACATGTTTCCGCAACAATGGCAATCGCAACTGTTGTACACACACGATTTTGTCTTTCTTGAACTCTCAAGTTGGCCAAAAGTACGTGATTTACATCGCTCGGCTAAAAATGAAAAACAAAATGAGCCAAATAGTTTATGAAAACATTTAAATCAGGAAAATCTTACCCCAATAGCTTTTGCAATATAACCAAAAGTGTTGACGGTTGCTCTTCTAATAGCCTTTTTATGAGCTTTCAACAATTCCAAGAGCTCAAAGCAAATTCTCATCCATTCTCTTGCAGAAACAAATTCTGGACCACGATCAGCTATTCTGCCAACCAAATCGATGCAATTTTCTTGTACTTTCTCATGTCTGTTCTTTAAAATTGGAGTTAATCGAGGAAGTAAATCCTTAATTGGTGGAGTCATTTTTGTCATTCCGATAACATTTACAATTGCTTTCAGAGCTCCAAGAATGCTTCCTAAAACTTCGGGATATTCTTCTCCCAAATATTCATACAGTACTACTCCTAAATGTCCCATAAGTTTCTCTTCACTGCATGTCTTCATAACGGCTGCAATCTTTGAAATTAAATCTGCAGCTTGTTGTCGTACTTTTGCAGCTTTGTTATTCAGTCGCCACAAAATGGTACCGCAAATTTGGGGCAAGTATGGTTTCACCCGTTTTCCAAGTTGATTTACTATTGTTCCAAATCCGTTCAATAAAACTACATCCTACAAAAGTATAAAACCATTAAATTAGTGTTTAAACAAGTGAGCTGATAAATTTTGTCATACCTCAGTAGTTTGCTCTTGGAAAGCATAGAGAATTCCATCAATCAACTGTTCTTCAAGTCTTGAATCAATGTCAGCAGCCCCAAGATTAGCCATAATTTTCTCAATTGTTTCAACAACCATTTTTCGATATGTTTCATTTTCATCTTTTAGATCGTCTACAATTCTGTTGACAATTTCAGATGCACCAACTTTATTTGCAATTTCCACAGTTGTATCCACAAGTTGTCTATAATTTCTTTTGTCCAATGCCATCCGATGATTCCAAAAGTGTCTGAAGAAATGAGGCAAGATTTCATCTTTTATGTATTGTGGTTCCACGCCATCAGTTGCACAACATTGTTTTACAACCTAAATAAAAATAGTTATTATTTATTTATTTTAACAAAAAACAATTACAAATACAACTTTACCTTTAAAACAATCTTTTTCATTTCTTCATCTGGAGATTGAAACTCACGAATCAGAATCAACATGACTTCCCTTGTGTAATAGTTGGCATATTCTGCATCCATAAGTGGGATAAGATATCCAATAGCTTTCAAGAAAGCAGCTAACCCCTATGAATGAAAATAATAAGAATATTAATAATTATTACGATTCAATAAAATATATATATATATATATATATATATGATTCTAATATACCTTTCCTCTGTATGAGCGAATTCCCTTCCATAAAGGCTTCAAAACGGAATCAAAACTTTCAATTCCATAAGGAGTTGCAGCTTCAGCAAGAGCAGCTATTGCTAAAGCTGTGATCGTTCGTACTTTCTGTTGTTCATCAACAAGTCCATGTTCAATGATTTCAACGAGACTTTTAAGATGAGGCAAGATAGCGCATCCCATCAAAATGGAAATTTGCTGAACAATTTTAATTCCAGTGTGTCGTGCTTGCCATGATTTCTTGCTTTTACACACAGCTTTTAAAAATGGTAAAAGAGACGGGATTCCAAGCGCAGAAGCAACTACCGCAAAAGCTCTTGCTGTTGTGTTTCGAACGAATCTGTAATAATAATTCAAATGATTAGTTTAGTTTATTGGTATCATTATTAGTGTACTAAAAATTAAACTTACTCGTCAATATTATCAATATCTGGCCTCATTGTTGAAATCATTGTAGCTAGTCCTGCAGCTTTTGCTAAATTGGAAATAATTTCTCGTCCCTCAACACGTGCATAATAGTCTTCGTCAATTAAAAGTGGTTCAATAACTACCAAAATTTTGTGGACGTAAGGCCTGACTAAGTCATCTAATTTGTATAAAACTCTGTCAATAACTTTCACTAACAAATGTCTTTCTTGATCTTCCAGTGTTGGAGACATCAATAATGGTAAAATTTGATTAAATAGTGGCCCAGCTCCAAATAGTCGTGCACTATCAGTAATCTGTCTCAAGGCTGATTTTCTCATGGGAGGAGTTCCATTTTTAATTTTCAATAACAATTTCATTATTTTCCTCTCCTTTTGTTCTTCGGGACTCAATGCATCTTCGTCCACGTCCAGTAAAAGTTTGTCAAAATACTGTGCATCTTCTGGCTTTAAAAATGGCAAAGTTCCATCTTTAGTCTGTTGGGTTTCCATAAACTTTCCAGATTTCTCTTCCGTTTGAATAAAAAATCCAGCTGGAGTGCCAGCAATTGGCGTTGGCGTCGCGGATAATTTTCTAGCAGGAGTTCGAATGGGAATATATCCTGCAGGTGGTGGAAGGACTTTATAACCTGGAGGAAACATTTGATCTAGTTCCTCGTCAGATAAAGGTCTATTCCGTTCATCAATTTCTTTCTCCCATCTAAAAGCTTGTAATTGTTCCGGTGTCATTTGAGCCAATTGACTTGGCGATGGCGTGGCCATAGCCATTGCTTTCGGACCCATTGGTGTTGCTCCGCTTGGAGTCATCATACTTGGAGTATGAGGGGTCATTGGAGTTGCAGGAGTTTGTGGTGTCATTGCAACTGCTGGAGTTTCATCCCATCGACTTTTCCTTTTACTTGCTGATGGAGTTGGCGTATTTTCAATCATATCTATTCCACTTCGGTCTACTTTTGGCGTTTCAGCCCATCCACTGTTATGCCCTGGTGTTTCCCGTTCAGTTTTTGGGGTCTCATCCCAACGATTACGTCGTACAGAAGCATGACCCGGAGTAGCATGACCTGGAGACTTGTGAGCGGGTGTAGCATCCCAAATTTGTTGTCCTGGTGTGGCTCCAGGAGTTTCACTTCCGCTTGGCCTTCCAGGAGTCTCTGCCCATCCAACATGTCCCGGGGTCTAAAATTTTGTACAATCATAATAATTTAATGTTAGTTAATGCTTATAAAAAATAAAAATAATGAATCAAAGAAATATTATGCATACCTCTGCTTCCCATGCAGCCTTTTTTGCAGGAACTGAATTTTCATCTCCAGTCTGATCCCATCGTCCACGTTTTTTAGTAGCTTTAGATTCACCATTTGAAATAGGAATTAAAGGTCCCTGTTTCCCTTTTTCTTGCAATTGTTTATGAAACTGAAAAAACAAACAAAAGGATCGTGATATTTTTTTAGACAAGTATTATTTAATGTTAATTCGTACCTCGAGTTCTTTAGCTCGTAATTGTCCTTCAAGCATAACATCTGAATAGCCTCTAGAACCAACATCCGGGGTTTTTCCACCTGAGTACACGAAAATTAAAAATGTTTAGCATCAATTGTTTCCAAAATCATAAAAATAATATTTTCCAACAAATAACAACAACAAAAGATTCCTTTATACAGCAGTCCAATAACTTACTCTGACAGCTTGGGTTAAAATTCAACCCATACTTTTCAGTATTTTGTTTATTATTTTTATAAAGAAAAGCATGTAGAAAAACAATTTAAAACGTTTCGGTTTTCAAATTATGAAAAGTATGCTTTGATTTTTGTTTAGCTGATGGTCCAAATGAAGCTCCAGATCCTCATCAGAAAAAGGGGAAAAGTTAACCTATAAACATTCTCTAGCTTTAGTACAATTGTGTAATCAACACTCATTCTCAGACTTTCACTCGCTCTACTTGAAGGACAAATATGCAAAAGGTCATTTTCTGCTGGGGTGATGACGAGATGATCCAACTCAAACTTACCGTTGAGGAATTACTGCGTTGCTCTATTCCACCAGTTTCTATCTGAAATTATTACGCAGTTTAGAGAAAGTAATGCGTTCCTACTAACACGACCCAGTCCATCAAACTCGTGACCACTTACTTTAGCACGGCTTGAGTTGTCTCTTTTCGAATCACACCGTTCGACGGATCAATTGCCACCTAATTAATACCGGTTCTCAGTCTCGTGTGTAATTTACAGATAATTAAATGATATAACTTTTGACCGTATTTTTTTGATGATATGCAGAAACCCAACCTTAACATCAAGGACTATACAATAAAAAGATGCACTAACTTTTAACCATTCACTCACACATTCATTCTCATAAATTTTCATCATCAAAATTTTCACAGAAAGAAAATAAAAACGTCCACACGCCTTTTTAAAAACGAGAATGCGATATTTACCTAAAAGAATAGCCTAATACAAAGAAAATGGAACTTTGTACATACCGTCAGCAAATGGATCAATTCTTTCAGGCGAAAGCATCCGTTTAGCAGCGTTGGCCTTTTCTAAGTACGCATTATTTCTCTGTCGTTCTCGAACTGTGGGACGTTTGTGTTCTGCAAATGGGTCAAAGTCCTTTTCAGCCTTTGTAACCAAAAAAAGAGAAATTAAATTATTTATTATCCCATATTGTTTACAGTAATTAACCAAATACCTGAGGGATATCGTTGATGATTGACAACGGTGCAGTATAATTGGTTCTTCCTCTAGTTGGAGCTATAGCTTGAGCGTCGACATCGTCGTCGTCAGCCTCCTCATTTGGGGCGATAGAGTCGTAATATCCCGAGAACTTGTCCGTGCCTCCATAAACGTCCATATCAAAACCTCCCATTTTCCCTAATCCAACCTTATCTTCCTCCGGTATATCTGCACCATCCGCTTTCTTTTGTCGCTGCAGCTCCGCCGCATGGGCCTCAATATCTATCAAAAAATAAGCCAAAATAATTTAATAATAATAATAATATAAATCAATATTTTATTAAATATTTACCCTCTTTTGTCATCCGTGGCGCAGACATTTTGAGAGACAACTTTCTCTTCTTCACTCTCCCTTAAAAACTTTTGACCACACCCCAAGTGGGTGGTGTGTACAGGCTTGAATCCCTTTTTTAACTTGTTTGCGACCACACCCCCTGCGCCAGCAATTTATTTATTTTTTCAAGAAACGAATTTTGAAACGTCGCTTTGGACGAAAGAAAGAGGGCAGAGAAGATGGAATCGCTAATGTTAGCCGAATGTCCGAATCATACTAGTTTTTAGGCGTCACTAAAAATCAAAGTTATGCATGAAAATAATTCGACACTTTATTTAAATGCAACAATGAATCCATTGTTTTTTTTAGCTTCATTAAAAAACAATTTTATTATTTTTGTGCATAAAATATTGAAAAAATGCTTTAAAAATTGAGCATTCGGCTAACTCAACGTTCGGCTGAATGCTATTTGGTTGTTGGGCTAACATTAAGGACGCGGGATTATTTGAAGACAGCCGCAAAGCTCATTGCATCACCGAAGAATAATCTCGCACGCGTTACACCCACAAAAGAAAGAAAGATAAGGACAACTAATCCATTTCCAAAAAAAGTAAATACGATATTATCAGATTTATTGGTTGGTTTTTCTAAAACTGTCGAGTTAATTTCTACTAGACATGGCACAAAGTAAGCTGAACGATTTGGCCGGTCGGCTCGGGAAAAATCCTCGAGGCCTTGGTCTAGGTCTTAAATTGTTGGCCGTGGCTGGTGCAGGGGCTTATGGAATCAGTCAGTCAATGTACACAGGTAATGGGTTTAAAAAACGATATTGCTTTGAGGATATTTTTGATATTTTTTATCATTGTTTATTTTAATTGCAGTTGAGGGTGGTCAAAGGGCAATAATGTTCAATCGAATTGGTGGAGTTGGACAAGACATGTTCACAGAAGGACTTCACTTCCGAATCCCTTGGTTCCAGTATCCAATTGTTTATGATATTCGATCCAGACCAAGAAAAATTTCCTCGCCCACAGGAAGCAAAGACTTGCAAATGGTTAACATTTCCCTTCGAGTCCTCTCCAGACCGGATGCCGCTGCTCTTCCTACCGTGTACAAGCAATTGGGATTGGATTATGACGAAAAAGTACTCCCTTCAATTTGTAATGAGGTCCTGAAAAGTGTTGTGGCCAAATTCAATGCCTCCCAGTTGATAACCCAACGTCAACAAGTATTATTATTTGTTTATTTTCAATATTGTTATTTTTAGGATGCAACATGACGCTGTTTCTTATTTTTTTAAAAAGGTTTCCCTTCTAATCAGACGAGAACTAACTGAGCGAGCAAAGGACTTTAATATTATATTGGATGATGTTTCCATTACAGAATTGAGCTTTGGAAAAGAATATACTGCTGCAGTTGAAGCAAAACAAGTTGCTCAGCAAGAAGCTCAACGTAAATATAAAAATTTTCATAAAGTATTTCTATAAAATATGTCCAATTTATTTAATTAATATTGATTATAGGAGCTGCTTTTGTGGTCGATAGAGCTATTCAGGAAAAACAACAAAAGATTGTACACGCAGAGGGAGAAGCCGAAGCAGCCAAATTGGTAATACATATTTGTTATTATTTTGTGCTTTTACGATTCGTAAATTACGAATCAATCTATTTGTATGATGAGAAATTGAAACTGACTGTTCAAGAACTCGCCGTAGAAATCTTGACGAAGGTTTAACAGAGAACATGTTGCTTCGTTGTAAGGTCTGCGGGACATTAATTTACTTTATCGATACACGCTGTACTAAAATTGTACTTTGCTCCCGAGAATCATGGGACAAATTGTCTTTTACAACGTGTGAAATAACAGTAGAGTCCTTGAACTGTGATGGTATTCTTTAGTAATCTGACACTATATTTAATTGTTTTACTAGAGCACTTATGCTAGGTTTTATGTATTTATGAATAATGCATGTTCTTTTTCATTGTGAAATTTTAGTTGGGTGAAGCAATTGGACAAAATCCAGGTTACTTGAAATTGAGAAAGATTCGAGCATCTCAAGCAATTGCAAGAACCGTGTCCCAGTCACCAAACAAACTTTATCTTAGTGGAAACAGTCTTATGTTGAACATCAATGATAATCAATTTGATGAACCTCTGGAAAAATTGGACAAGAGGAAGAAATTCTGATCCGAAAACAACAATATAATTGACAAACTTCCAAATCCAAATAATAATAAAAGTCATGAAAGTGAATGTTTGCCTAGTTGAATTTTGTAAGTAGAATCTAGTTCATTAAGATTATGAATATTGACTGTTTCAATACAGAAATAAATATTTATATTAAACTACTTGACAAACAAGGTTTTATTTTCTTTCCTCTTAACTTAAATACATTGATAGAGAGAATTTTTAACGATATACTGCTCTACTTTTGTGTAATTTTGATGCATTTGGGCAGGTCTACGGTAGATTCTTTGATTGAACATTAGTGGCTGGCAGTTAATCATTTGTTTTGCCCATTTGGTCGAAAGGCAGTAAACGTGTTTGTACCTCTTTGTTTTTCCTGAGATGATCTCAGTGAGATCCCATTTGTAGTATTTATTTATAGTATGGTGAAAATTGATCTGGAAAACAGATCTATATAAGTTGTCTACTAAAACGTCACGTCATCAGTTGCCATTTTTATTCTGCTACCCATTCTAACATTTAATTCTGCTACAACTACTGTCATAATTTAAACAAGGAAGAAACAAAATTTTATACCAGATAAAGAGTACTCAACTTTCTCCGACAAGAACAGAAAAAGAAAACGTGTTGAACAATCACACTTTCAGAATCACCATTTGTTCTCTATTAATATTGCATCCAGTCACATTAACATCCCATGTATTCCCATGTAATTCCAAAAAAATAGCCACTCCTTCCTTTAAAAATTAACATTTTCTCTCTCTGACCTGGAAAAGCTGAAAGTCTAAATATAAAGTGGAAGCTTGAAATTTGCACCATCTCATTAAAGTTGCATCTGGAATGATATTTGGGGGCGATTACTCGCTTCTTTCAGATGAAATTGGAATGATTGTTAAAGGTCATCGTCAACAAGGTCTTATGGCTATTCTGTCCAACGGTAGACAATCCAGAACTGCACATCCCAAACTGCTTCTCCTAGTCAGCATTGGACTGACTTGACTCCATTTGTTCAGTCGATAATCGTATCTGCAATATTATCACATTGATATGCTGCAATAAAAGGTGACTGCAAAGATTGTTGGGAAAGGTTGCTTGCAAAAAGTCATGGCCTTTGCACAGATAGAAAGCAATTTGCAGGGAAAGAAAAGAAGCAGGGAAATGTCAAATAAAAAGTGATATAATAATACCTTTCTACTGTGCTCAGAGATGAAGATCCATCATTTCCTAAAAGAGCAAAAGTTAATTTTAGTTCAAGGCTGGTAATAAATAGGTCATTGATTTTTTTGCATCACCTCCTATCGCGAATAGGTGACCGTCAACAGCACACAGCTCGTGAGTAGACCTACGACCAAAGATAAGATATGGAAGCAAAGCTTTAAAAAATATGAGAATTTACTACCTTCTGGAGTGCATAGATGCAATAGTTTCCCATCGAAGTTTTCTAGGGTCAAATTTTTCACACGATCCAAGCACGGAACTTCCGTCAGATCCTCCAACACAGTACAAGTTTCCATCAAGTGCAGCTAATCCGGTGGAACTCCGTCGTTGAGACAAAACTGGCATTGATTGCCACTTTCCTGAGAAAATATATGCTTTCACTTTGAGATTTTGTCCCATATTTTATTGTATATTTATCATTTTTTCCAAACCTTCTCTAGGGTCAAGTCTTTCGACATTTCCCAAAGTTGCACTAGCATCTATTCCTCCAACTGCCCAAATACTATTTTCAAGTGCTGCAAGTTTGCAATATCTTCTTCGTTGAGAAAGAGCAGGACAACAGCTCCATATGCCTGAATTTAGTCAACGGAGGCAACATGAGACTCGAGTGAAAGCGAAATACTTGGGTTTCTTGTATAACTTATAAACGCTTACCTGTGAGACTGCAGGAAAAAATAGATGGGATCGCATGGTTAAACCAGAAATGTGTTGTTTATGCTAATTTTTTAAATAAGCATTTAACATGAAAGAAAAATGCTTACACATCAAATCTCTCGCAACTTTGCAAAACTGAGACTCCGTCATATCCCGCAGCCACATAGACAATCCCATTCAAAGTGCACATTCCTGGGAAAGCAATTATAATTATATTGGCCCCAGAAGGAAAATGAAATAAAAGGAATGTTGGCTGAAGCTGAGATTAAACATTAAACTCACCTAGACAAGAACGCCGAGTTCCCATTGCAGCTAATAAAGAGAATAATATATAGGAAAAGTCAACATGAAAATATTTATACTTGAGACCCACGACCACTCACCAATTGGCGACCTGGAAAGGACGAAAATAAAAGACATTACATACAAATCGTAAGAGTGAGCTAGAGAAAAGAGATTTATGAAGTTTATCTAATGCTTTCTCCTCACCATTTATTGGTTCTACTATTCCAACACTCTCCAGAAGAAAGATCGGATGTCCCATCGTAACTGTGTAATTCAACATTCTTTTAATTTATTTTTCCCGATGCTAATTACATTTCCGATACAGACCCTCCAACTGCAAAGATGAATTTCCCTTCACTTGCCACTCCACATCGAGATCTAGAGTAAAGCATCGTAATGTACATTAATAAATACAATTCTTAAATGCTTAAGTTCTTAAATGTATATACCTGCGAGTCAATAATGGACTTAGCGAAACCCATCTATCCGTCCTATCAATATGAGAATTTTATGATTTATCATAATTTCACTTTGTGGAAATAAAAAAAAAAGATTTATTGAAGGTGAAAGTACCTTGGATTGTAACATTCACTTTCACTGTGAATGGCAAATAAACTCCCACCGCCTGCCATCATCATTTTGCATATAATTACATTAAAAGTTTGTAGAGTGAATTGAAGAGAAAGATGAAAGGGAATTTATTATTTTATGCATACCAATGGCAAATATATAGGGTCTTATCCCATCGGGCCTCCTCTCCTGAGTTCTGTCGGATGATAGCGCAGACCTTTGCTCAGGAAGTAAATGATATCGCATTGCCTCGAGTAAAAGTTCTTTGCAACCAGGATCCTCTTTTATTAATTCCTCCGAATCCACGCACGTCATCAGAAACTTTCTCCCCAGCAATGGAATGCGTACTTTGGATAGAAGCTGTCATTTTCAAATTGATGGTGTGTCATTATTATCATTTATCACACACAATGTCAAAGCAAAGACGTCGCATATACATATTTGGCATTTTTTTTACTAGAAATGCAAGAATTTTTTTTTGGGGGGGGGGGACATAAGACATAAAATAGCGACACAAGTATAAATCTATGCAGAAGGAGGGTCAATACTGCTACATTGTAATAAGGTATAAAAATCAATTGAACTGAACCAAAAGCTTGAGTTGAGTTGGGTTTTGTAAAAAAAAAAGGAATAAAGAATACAGTAAAAGTGAATGGGAAAAGTTTGAACAAGTAGAAATAACGTACTCGAGATAAAAACTGTCTTCGGTTTTCGATATCATGTTTCACCCAAGCCATTGCCGCCTCGTAGGTGGTTTCTTCACTCGGAACATTCAATTGTCCTGAACCCAGCAACTCCTCTACCTATAAAAACCACAAAAGGGTGCTTTTGTATATTAATCCATAAAAGCAGCATAATTTTATGAGCTGCGGTAAAAACGGATTCTTTTTTTTAGCAGATTCATGCATCGGTTTGTTGTCATTCCATAATATGACTTTCACCGATGTAAAAATCAAGGTTACATGATAATAAAAAGTTTACAGGAAATAGACATAAAAAAATCATAATAATAAAGTCGAAGCCTTGTAAATACATAAACGTGGAAAAAGTAACAAAGATAAAATGGATGCGAGGCTAAAAATGACCACTGAATTTTTCCAGCAAAAGTTGTGATTTCTCTGAACCTTAGGCTTAAGTTGAACAAGGATATATTGTGATGTAATTTTATGTTGCTTCTTGAGGAAGTGAGTATAATAGATACACTTTGTAGCAGTTTCTGCTTCACGTCAGATGCAATATCCTTCATGAAAATAAATTGCTAATATGCGTGATATCCTTTTACTTTTCTTTGGTTTGAGACTTTGAGACATTTATGTACAACGCACAGAAACCTAATAGCTGTTCTTTTCGTAGTAAAACACAGCTCATAAAATAAAGTAAATCCAAAAAAGTTGAGCATTGCTAGCACTCAGAATTCATCAATTAGGATGAAGGATATACATAGGTAAAGATAAGTTGGATTTATTTTATGGGATGCCAGCCAAGAACTCATAAAACAACATTGAATAAATGTAAGTATACATGATCCAACGAGAATAGTGATTAATGATCCACTTATACGACATAAAACTGAATGGGGGCAATGTGATAAGTACTGTTACTAACCTCTTCAAGAGGCAGCAAGACAAATTCTTCTGTATTTTGAACGTCACAAAAATTTTGAAGCACGAATCGGTGTGATCGAGTTTGCAATTCTTTGCAGGCATGAGCATCCGCAAAATTCCGTATTCCCAAACAGTTCTCTGCCGTCAATTGTCGTAGCAAAAATTTACAACAAGCTTCCCTGACCATTTGCATTTGCAAAAGACTTGAAGCTGGTAGCAGCGCCTGTACAATTTTTTCATAAGATTGAATTTCATTACTTTTTAAAAGCAAGTTTCACTATGTAGCACTTGCCTGGACATTTTCTTCCGTGATGCTGATGCTCCCAACATAACTGTATTCTGTACATAAAAGAAAAATGCGTTTTCCAACTCTGGCAAAAATGTTATTTCTGAGAGAATATACTTGTGAAAACCTACCTACAAGCTGTTGCATTGCATCTGGATCAATTTCATGGATCTCTATCGTTGTCTGATTTTTCTCAGCCATGTCATCTGCAATAATTTTGTGAGATAGAGATAAATGTTCTAGAGGGAATATACGCATATCTACTACAGATTTTTGGAGTTGGGGAGAAAAGAGAAAACACTCTCCCCGAATACAAATTATGGAGAGAAAGTTTCAAGTTTGTCTACTCTGGAGAATTTCTCTTTCTTACCATTGAACATTGCATGAAAATAGGGACTTGAGGCTGCTAGCACGACTTTGTGGGCTTGGATGGAGACATTTGCCACGGACAATGTGACATCGCAGAGCTATGAAAAGAGACATGAAACATCCATTAGCCCAACTCATATAATGTAGTAGATCTGCCTTTGCTCTTTGATAGCCTTCTTTCACTCTGCCAATTTGTTTATTGCCTTGTGACAAAGTATACTGAAAGGAGGAATGTCGGCCAAGGAGAATAAAATAAAAATTGTGCAACTTTCGCCACTAAGATAAAGATTGCACAATTTTTGACATTTTATTACTGACCTCTTTGTTGCTCCGCATGGCATTGAGAGAATTAAAACCGTCGACTGCATGGGTTGAATTTTTGTGGATAAAGGGAATGGACATGGGTTCGGAGAGGATGTTTGAGAGCGTGGTTGTTGGTGACGAAGGGCTGACGAGGGAGTGGTACTGCGGTGTCCTGGAGTCTCTGTCCTTGAGAGGAAGTTTCAGAGAAAGCCGGCCTGGGGTGTGAGGCAACGTGGCGGACTTTCTCTCAGCATCCGTCCCTTCCAATCCCATCTAAACAATTAAGACTCCCCTTCCTTTCGGCTCTTTTTAATGCTCAGCACCTACATAAATTAGGCTAATTTTCATTTCAACGATTTCTCTAATGGTAAGTAATTTAGATATCATTGTTTTGGCTAATGTCTGCTTGTAAATTCCATGTTTAAAATTCCAGATTTGTTATTAAATTCCAACCTAGCATTCATTGCATTCTTTGAGAATAAACCTTTTACATAGAGATGCAGATGTCGTTTTTTTATTGCTTTATATCTCTGGCTATAAACTGGAGAAAGCAAGATATCAGAACCAAACGAAAGCTATTTCCTCCCTTCCTATAATGTTCAGATTAGGGAGAAGTCAATTTTCTCTGACTTTGAAATATTAGTTGCATCCCATTCTATTATTCTTATACCGTATAATCATATATTTTTTTTATCCGGAAAAGGGGAGAAAAGCCTAGAGACTTGAGGAAAATATGTCCTCGCCACAGGGGAAAAACCAAATTACCCATCATTTGTGTATGTCTAAAAGGATAGAAATGATACATATATTGCAACTCCAAGTCATCGCCAGATTTCATTATTTTCCTTTCACCAAGTTCAAAGAGCTCATTACGTCAGGCGTCTCGAAAAACATCCTTCACCCGTTGTAATCAAAAGATACGAAGCGTGTGTGTGAGCAAGAGTAAGTGGCATTCGAATTAAATTGAAGGAGTATAAAAACACTCAATAATTCTTACTGGAAACGAAACCTCATTATCCAAGAACCCCCAAAAAAGAAAAGAACAAAATTGCTTTCTCTTCCGTAGATTGTTTGGAACCAAACTCTTGTTAATATATCTTATTGTCCTTTCTCCGTTCGCTTCTCGACGTCAATGTGTATACTCTTCAGTAGTCTACAGAATAAAAGTTTCTCCTTGCTTTTGTTTTCTCGAGGCAGTCCATTATTACATTTATCAGCTTGTACAAATAATGTTGTGAGCAGCAAATGGTTAAATAAACACTAGAATAAGATTAGCATTGGCATCATGAAAAGCATTAACTTTCTCTAAATATTTCACAGAGAGATAAGAACTAATGAGGATAAAATATAAATCTTTACAAGAGAAAATCTGCCAGTAATATTCATTCATTCTCATTTTTTCGATTAACTTCCAGTTACAATGCCACTATAATTTCCATAATTTCCCATAATATTGCTCTTTCCAATTACTGCTTTGTATGTATGAGTGAAAGCAAATGTGTTATTACCTCTGAAAAGATTAAAGTGAATGAACTTGAGACAATTTCCAATCAAGGAATCAATTATTCATAATGCACTCTATTCTGGACTCTCTTGATTTTACCCTAATAGTTACTCCCTTTTGCTAGCTATATATTGATTGTTTCGTTTCGTGTTTGGCCTTAGCCATAAACTTTTGATAACGTGACAATTCTTTCAAAGTTCATTAGCTTTGGAAGAAAAAGGTAATTCATATATCGACGGAATTTATGCCTGAAATTAAAAATCTTGGAAATCTTGGAATCCATATCTGATACTCTACATTTTGTATAGTGAAAGTAAAAAAAAACTTACCTGTATGCTATTGCATGGTTTGAATTTTCTGCTCTTAGACTTGCAAATATGTTGATTTTACAAAGATATGTTTTAATATATTTCTGTAAAGTATATCTGGAATGTTCACTAATAGGAAAATAGAGAGAGCCTGGTTTGTTGGTACTTTCACCTTTGGAAATAATTGAAATCTATGCAACACGTTGTCAGGTGAGGTAAGGGGAGCCGGAGAGGAAGAGGCCAATCCGATGGAGACGAGGTCTGAAGCAGAACAAGCAGTGAGCGTCTTTGGCTGCCGAAGGATGTGGAGAAAGTCTGGAGTCGGGGAAAGTTGCAAGCATCCCAAAGGAGGAGGGCTTTGAACTCCCTACCAGTTATACATACTACGCACCATACACACTATACCCTGCATAACAATACCTAACTGTCTAGTCTTCACTCACCATCCATAAACCACAAATATTAACCCCACTTTACCTCTTCCATAATTATACTTTTATTGACGTTATCTGTAAAAGCCAATGCAGTGGTTAGCTCTAAAGATGTGACATTATGCATGCAATTTTCTAGCACAATTCTTTCCACTCCACTTTCCCCTCAGATTCATGTGTAACAGTAGACACTTTCCAGACAAGACATATTAAACCAGACAAACGCCACGATTTTCTAACACCTTTACTATATATAAACCCGGATATCTCTTATGCAATTTTGCATGCATATCGAAATCTAATTCTCGATTCGCCTTTGCGTCATTTTTTAACGATTGATGCATTGATAATAGACATACTGTTTTTATTTTAATGCACACAAAATGTCAAATAAATTTTAGATATAAGATTGAATAAAATAACGATTTATTTTACAACAAACATAAAAACAATTGCATTCCGAGCAAACAAGCCATATTTTTGGCGACTTAAAATCTTGGACAGATCAGATAGAAATAAAATGTTAGTTTCAAACTAAACCAAATGATGTAAATAAATACACTGCAGAACTTATCACAAATTACATCCAAAAATTTCTACTATTTATTTTATCCCGGATGCAGGCCGCACATGGTTGCTCATAAAAATCGGACGGATAATTTCGTTATCAAACTAATGTTTTTTGTTAGCATTATCGTAAATAATCCCAACTGTCAAAGGGTATAACAATTTTTGGTACTATATATTTTAACTAGCAATCAGAAAATCGTGTGAGTAATGACAGGTTTTCGTTGTTGTGCAAATAGATAATTAGATTTCTTTCGATGTTTTATGGTCAAATGTTCATGGCACTTTATAGGACACTTCCTATCATACACGATTAGAAAAGTCTTTTATAAGGTATTACGAGTAGGTGATGTTAATTGAAAGTGGAAGTTTTGGAATGGCACATAATCTATACATTTTAGTAGTTTTATTACAATAAAGCCTATTAATGAACAAATATAATCGTGAAAGTCTTGTTTCGTTCCGTACTCAATCTAAACAATAATTTTCTATAAACTTTTCTCTTTTTCGGTACACATTAAATTAAATTTCTGTCGTAATGACAGTTCTTCTTTGTATAATAGGTTTGTCTTTGGTTTTTGTCTTCGTACTTCCGTTTGTCCAAACATCATCATTCTGGGTGTTTGCTGCATTATTCTGCTGGACCATTGTTCTTGGCTTTGGTTTTGGTATAGACGTTGGCGTCAAAGGTTTCGTCACTCCATTCATTTCCTGAAATCATTAGATGTTTATATAAATTGAGGTGGTATGAAATATAAATGTCACATTCAAGTACATGTATGATATTTGTCGGTGGACAACATGCTCCGTCATTGAAACACACAGACACAAATAAATTCCAGCGTCAGACGTTATACTTAAAGCATGCATGCAATATAACAAGAAAATAATTATTGTTAGCGTTATTATTTTGCAAAGAATCAGATTAAATTGCGTATGATCATAGCAGTAAGTGATTATTTTATGTATCAATATTTGAAGAATTATTTTGGTATAAGAGAAGAAGATGAAGTTTTCTTTTATTGCAGATGTCAAGAAGAAAGTAGTTGGAGTTGAGACGTCCTTAAAACAAAATACCACCCGACTTACACTTTGGGATTTCTTATCCGCAGGCTCGTGAGGCCCTCCCCCAACTTCTACTTCATTTGTGGGCATTAAAAAGGGATTATAGAAGGGATTCTTGGAATTTATTAAAATGCTTGTGATTTGATCATAACCAAATAAATCATCATTGTTATTTCCCTGCTGTATATTTTCAGGTTCGACGGAAAAACTTGTAAACGGATTAGTATCTGATGTTGTTTGTGACGAATCTGCTTCTACTACTAACGACGGAGCCTGGACTATCATAATTTCTTTTTCTTCCTGTTTTGAGGGGGATTCTTTGTCTATTTTTACTGTAGGAGTGACACTAGAAGACTCTGAGCTAAGCTGAACTAATTCAATCTTTCCCTTTGCGGACAAGTGAGTGACAGTGACGGGAAGGGAGTCGGGGGATATTAAGGGAGTGGAATCATCGTCACCACTTGTGCTGTGGTCTAACAAATCTATTTCTCTATCTTGCTCAAAGCTCTGATGAGTAGTAGAAGTCAAGGGAAGGGTCAATTTATCGCCACCCTATAATAAGCGAAAATAACAAAAAAAAAGTTTTTACATAAGTTGCTATTTTAAGCAGACTACTCTGCTTTGATACCAAAAGATAAAAGATTTTGTACTATCTAAATAATTAAATGATTATCTATTATGGATTAATAATGAATATTGTCTTCAATTTTCTAAACTAAATGCTAAGAAGCAAAGTGCAATTAAACATAAATTAATAATAGTAAATACAAACAAGTAATGATGAAGACAAAACCATAAAAGAAAAAATGAGCCTATTAAACTGGACGTGTACATATATATACAAAAGGGGAAAAATATATAAATTAAATTAAAACTGTATTATGTACAAAAATATATGTTTGTATAAAAAAGACAAAGCTGTTACTTACCACTGAAATAAATGTGGCTGCATCTTTATTCTGGTTGTGTCTAGCATTTTGTTGAGAGTTTTCACGCTTTTTGACAGTTGGAAGTGGTTCCCTGTATTATTATGGATAAATTATACTTTGGTCAGGGTACATTACTAGAAGATAAGTTTTTTTTAAATTCTTACGGTATTGAAATTGTTTGAGTTGTTCCGTTAGTTTCGACTACTGAAGACGATTTTTTCAAGTCCTCTTCCACCTTTGCCTTCAGAATGTTGCACTTGAGTTTATCCGGAGGAATAGGTCTTGGAAGGGAAACATATTTTGACTGATTATTTGGAACGACATTTACATCCACTTCCAATGACGAAGGCTGAGAATGAACATCCGCAGAATGCATTGCCCCATTTTCCTTTGCAATGCTTTTTATAAGGTTGTCCAACGGATCTGCTGAAGAAGAAGCAGTTGATGTAGGCACAGGACTAGGTGTGGATCTGGATGTGGGTGTAACAGGGGGCGAGAGAGACGTACGTCCGTCCACTGATGTAGTGGTTGAAGTTTTCGTCTCTTTACTCTGTCCAGCATTATCAGCATCGTTTCCTTTTTTGCTTCTGCTCGTTTCAGATGGATTTATCGTCTCTCGTTGCCTTTCCCTAAGAATGTGGGACTGACGTCGAGCATAGCGTTGGCTACATAGACCATTTAAAAAAAATTAAAATACAGTATGCATAATGAGAGTTGATAATAATTACCTCGGTCTTCTTTCAAACTGAACTGTACGTCTTGATCTATTTTGCACAATTGTTTGCACCTCAGTCCGTCCACTATATCTAAATCGTGATCCCATGCGGAAAAAGTTTTGTCGTGCATTCGGAGCTTTAGACGCTGCTTTTAATCGGAAAAATGAATGATGCTCAACCGCACATTTCCACAAATGTTTTGCAGCTTCTAAAAAAGACAAATATTTATGTATTTACATATAAGAAAGATATGGCTAAAATTGTTGGCTTACTCTCATTATGAAGTCTAAATACAAATGTATGCTCGCGTTCTCTTCCTTCATCATCATCTTCTACAACAATGAGGCAAAGTTTCTTCTTTTTAAAATCTAAACGACTAATTTTTGGCCAAAAGAAAAGGCCAATTTTTTGCTCTCCTTCAAAAACCAATATTCCCGTAGGAGTGAGTCCTAATTTGTATTCGCAACCATCTTTCCCCTGTTATATTAAACACAAAAAATTAGCACTTTCTACAAAATAATCCGTAGTAATAGGATTTATACCAAAACTGTGTGAATGTCAACACCATACATCTCCAACCATTTGGCTTTATTCAGATAATTCATTTCAGCTTGAGCCGGTGTTTGTCCCCTTTAATGAACAATGCAAAAAAAAGTTTATAATCCTTATCCGTGATAATTACTAAAACAATATAATAGTCTTACTTAAGCCTTTTAAACTCTTCTAGAATTGCAATTTCCATATTTTCCGTTTGTTCATCACTAAACCGGAACTCGCTAACAAATGCTGGCGTATGAATTTCTTCATCATAATCACCAATCTCGGCTGCAAAAGAAACAAAAACGTCATTTTTTAAATGTAGACAATGTAACAAGCAATTAAGGGCTTAATAATAATATGATTGGCATGTTTGTGTGAAATATCTTACACTGCAAAACCAACGCTGCCAGCTCAATAACCGTTTCGTGAGGGGGCTTTAGCTTTCCCGTCAAGATATCCTGCTTCAGCTGAAGGAAAAACTGGTATCTGAAAATTTAATTAAAATCAAGTCAAAATGTATTCGGACAACGAAAGAATACATATTGATAGGAGGTGTTGAACAATTTCATTGTATAGATTTTTTGCAGGTGTACCTCGTTAGCTCTTCGCGAAGATTATGAGGCTCGGATGAATAGAACTTGACCTTTAACCTCAGGGTGTAAGGGGGTCCTACTGTAAAACAACAAAAGCATTTCATTACCATTTTGTCAGATACAATCGTTTTTACTGGTTACATAATGCTCGTGGCAGACATGACATTGAAATTTTAAACCCTTTAAGGCATATCAAGCAAAAAGCAACTATATATTTTTCCATACAATAATAACCTAGACCTTGATTCATTCAATTAGTATATAATAGAAATAAATAGATGTAAATCAGGGAAAAGAAGGCAATTATTTTTGTGGAACATAAATATATAATATTATTATTGCATGAATTTTGCAACTTCAAAGTTTAATGCATTTAAATAGCATATTTGTAAGGGTGCGTTGTTCAGGTCAAATATTACCACAGTGGAGAGTGATAAATAATAGCAAAGCTATTAGACTTTGCCCACAGATAAATGGGTCAGTCTCATTGTTCACTCAACAATAAAGTCTGATAAAGAGAGTCCGCAGCATGTATAATATAAAAGCTAACCTAATGCTCATTTGAAATTGTTAATGGATTGGGCTCTCATTTAAGGTAATTGTTGTTGCTTCCCTTAAATAGATATAGCTCATTCATTCCAATTCCAAATTATGATTCGAACTTTGTTTAATTATCCAAATCCAACCTGCATGACATGGCAATTCTTTAACTGCATATGCATTGCACTGGTTCCTCAAGCAATTCCATCCAATAATCCTTTCCTCCTTCAATTGGAATCAGATGTACTACTTTTAATTTATTTTACCCTCTGCTAACTTTTCAATCTTTATTTATGGTAGCCATGAGCTGTGTCTTGCGACATAAACTCCGCCATTCGTAATGCATTCGATTGTTGTGCTTGCCAGTGTCTTTGATATTTATTGAGCTCGTCAAATCCGTGACACAATGACGTTTAATGGATAGATAATGACAAATGGTTTCTGTCAACATTTATTATTATTATTATTCATCCGTTGAAAATAAAAATGTTATCTTATGGAACTTGCAGGATTTGTGTGAAAATGACCAAGGATAAATATAACATACGTACTACTTCTTTTGAAATAAGTTAATTTAAATTCATGTTTTTACTGACTTACTTTTCACTTGTTTTTTAAGGAGTTTTGTGGCGTCCAGCCAATGAGGGATGTTATTGTTGTCCACAAACTGAAGTCCGAAATAATCCTTTTCTATCAGATCCAGATTGTAAAAGACTTGCTCATACAAGTCACTGCCAAGGGCTTTTTTCTGTAGAACACAAAAAAAAATAATGAGAAACGGCTTCATGCAAATTGACAATTACGAGAATTGGTCCATTTGTATCAGGAACAAATTGTACCGAAGGCAATATGATAGCATTATTAAAATTATGTGTGCCGCAAATTGCACGCAATTCTAATGCAACATAGTTTGCATAGTACAACATTAAATCACAAAGTAATATAAAAGAGAACAGGATATTCTAAAATTGTTTCATGCACCGGTAACAATTACAACTTTATTAATTTTAGAAAAAAAGAAGCACAGATTACATTCGTTTTCCTTTAAAGCATTTATTCGATGTAAACGAAATTATTATTTGAATCATTAATTTCTGCCACCCACCGGGATGAGTCCTATCCCAATTTGAAATACTCTCTAAGCGTATTATATATCTCCATCCACGCCCACTCTCTTCTGACTTTTTCTATTCCGACGACAAAAAGTGTATTATACTTATATACTTAATATCCATTCAGCCTATATATTCTTTTGAAGAAGAGCATTAATTTGTAAACTCTCATTTTGATGAAGATTTGTAAAGAAAGAAACAAAACTTTCTGTGAAACTCAGGATGTTGTGATGCATTGTTTTGGTTTTCTTATTATCTCCATAAATAGCTCATCAACTCAGGAAGTTGTTACTTATTTTACAGAATTCAATTGAGACTCAATTTCATTGTGACGCCCTATTCCGCTGCAAGGTTTAAGTGCGTTGTTAAAAGTAAATTATAATAAAAGTTTTATAGCAGTTAGATCATTAATTAGCAAAAGACACGCATTCTTGACATTCCTTTATTTATGAAATCATTGTTTTTTTTTCAATTAGAGTCACTGACATCCCATAATTTCACACACATTTCCATTGTATTTTATATGTAACATGCGAGTAATCGATATGATCAATTTGTTAAATGTCTACGGTATAATTCACACGTTACAGTTTAACAGAGAAGCAATCATTGTGCGGAAGAAATAATTGGAGTAATTTTTCACTGCTCTTTTGTGCAGACGGATGTGAGAATTATATTCACTCTTTCCGTACCCTGGGCCAGTATGCACTATCATTGGTTTAAATTTGGTTTAAACCTAAACCACCCTAATCCGGGTTTAAGCCTTAAACCCGGTTTAACCCGATCCGAATTCACTAATTATTTTGATTTTGGATTAGGGTGGCTTAAGTTTAACCCAGGCTTAAACCTCGGTTGAGGAAAAAGAGAATGTTTTAAGGAGGGAATTTTGATTCTTGCAAAGAAAAAAGGGCGTGGAACAATTAATTATATTCCAATAATTAGTTAAAGATGGTAAAAGTGCGAGGGAAGAAGGTTGACCTCACGCCGTCAGAATACGTCCTTAAGGACCTCAGTGGCCCTAAGGGCGGTCGTGGGAAAAAAGGAGAAGGGCGCAAAAAGAGGGCGGCTCGACTGCGACAAGAAGCAGAGGCCGTAGCCAACGCCAAAATCGCCGAGAATCAAGTTGTACTCCCGACATCCCGTGTCTCCGATGAGCCATCCACACCCCTCACCAAGGTATTACAAATTTAAGCCATTTAAATAGGTGAAACATTATGTTCCATTTTGTTTAACTAATTGTGATTTGAAATTTTTAGGGCCGTTGGAGCAACAAGCAACGCGTCTTGGTTTTTGGTTCAAGGGGAATATCTTTCCGGGGTCGTCATCTAATGGAAAATTTGCGCCGACTTCTTCCCCATACCAAAAAAGAAAGTAAAATGGACAAGAGGGACAAGTTATTTGCTATTAACGAGGTAATTTAATGTTTTAATGACAATTTGGCAAGCTAATTTTATTTTCCCTTCATTAAATTCCAGATTGCCGAGATGAAAAATTGCAACAAGACACTATTTTTCGAAGGAAGGAAAGCAGGTGACATATATCTCTGGATGGCCAACGTCCCTGATGGTCCAAGTGCCAAATTCCTCATGGAAAATGTCAGCACAATGGAGGAACTTAAGTTTACGGGAAATTGTTTAAAAGGCTCTAGAGCATTGTTGTCTTTCGACCCAGAATTTGATGCCCAGCCCCATTACGCCCTGTTGAAAGAGATGCTAATGCAAACTTTTGGGACGCCTTATCATCACCCCAAAAGTCAGCCGTTTATTGATCATGTTTTTACCTTTGGCCTCCTCGATAATCGGATTTGGTTCCGAAACTTTCAAATTATGGAAGAGGATGGATCTCTCGTGGAAATTGGTGAGTTTTGGAAGTTTTTTTTATACATAAATAGGATCATTTTGGATAATTTTGAAAATATTTTTTTTTACAGGACCAAGATTTTGCCTGAACCCAATCCGAATTTTTGAAGCCAGTTTTAATGGAAAGACGATTTGGGCTAATCCTCATTATGTGTCGCCAAATAAGGTAATTAAATTACCATTCTCAAGCCAAGTTATAATAGTGTCAAAATGCCACGAAATCTTGTCCAAACTGTTTCGTTCTATATCCACGCCGTTCACAATTCTAATTTCTAATTATCTTTCAGTATCGATCCCAACTGAAGAAAGCAAGTGCTGGAAAATACGTCAACAAAGTTTCCCAAAAACTGGAATACGAACAAAACAAACCAGAATATTCCTACAAACTGGACGCAACTGACGAAATATTTCAAGTGGACCCTGATAGTGATTAATTTATAACAATCGGAAAATGTATTCTTATTTTATCAATAAATTACAATTTACAATTTAAAAAATTAACTAGCTATAGTTTATTAAAATCAAGAGAGATACAACCGATGATAATCATTAGCTCCAAAGCCGGCGTTGCATCTTGGGCACTTCCTCTGCCTCGTTTCGTACCTTGTCCGCAAGCAATCGAAGCAAAAAACATGAAAACATTTCGTCAACACGGCGTCCTTTCTCCGCACTTTGCAAGATGGACACGTCAACATGTCCTTGTACTCTTGAATCTCTGCCATCACAACTTCGTCCGTGTTCCCGCTCATTTCAATCTTTTTAAGACGCTCAAGCCGCGAAGTTAGAATTGAAAGTTCTTCTGTGTAACGTTTGCTCTTAAAAGCTTCGGCGGCGAGAGCGGAAGTTTTTTCTGCAACAAGTTGTTGCGCTTCTTTCATTTGACTGTGATATTTCTCAAGATGGAGTTTGAGGTCGGCGGCGGATTGAGCGCTTTCGATAGCTTTTCGTTTGTTGAGTTCCATTGCCTGTTGACGGACCATGGCTTCCTTTTCCATGATGGCAATTGTGCCCACGAGTTGTTGTTCGATGTCTTCGAGTTTTCGGATTACAGTAGATTTGTGGGAGAGATGTTCCATTAGTATTTGGTTGTTTTTTTGTTGTGCTTCTTTTTCTTCTTTGAGTAGCTCTTGGACCCTAAAATATTTAGAGAGAAATATTAAAATGGAATTTGAAATATACCGTAGTTTATAAGTGAATGAACTAATTAACCAATTCAAGTAACTCTAAACACTAACCTATTGGCTTTAATCCGATCCGACATGAGCTTAAAATTGGCATTCTCTTTCTCCCTCAACTGTTGAATTAGTCTCGAATTTTGTTCTTGCATGTCCTCAAACGCCTGTCCCGTAACATCCATCTCATTAAGCAGTGCTTCCTCCTCTTGTTTCTGCGCTGCAATTTGACGCCGCAGGCATAAAGTCCGCTCTTCTAATACTTTTATTTTGGCGCCAAGGTCTTCTTCCGCTACTTTCTTTTTTTCCTCTTTCTTTACAGCCTCGGTCGCACGCTTCAGCTCGTTTTTGGTCTCTTCGAGTTCCAACTTCGCCTTACGCTCTGCGACCATTAACTCTACGCGATCTGTTTGCTCTTTGTTTTGACCTTTGTACATGTCCAACAACAGTTTCATTTCTTTCGTCTCGCTCAGTGTTTTTTTAAGCGTGGACTTTAGCTCGGCAATTTGCGCCGCTTCGGCCTCTGACAGCTTTTTGGGGGCTGGGGCTGTTGGTGTTACGAATGTGGGTGTGGACGATGTGGATGGCTCGGGTTTGACGACGGCGGCGGCGGAAGGGGGAGGTTTGTCTTCTACTGGGCTTGAAGGCGTTGGCACTTCATCAGGGGTTATTAATATTTCCTCTTTAACTTTAGGACTTTGTTCTTCGGGCGAATTTGAAATACCCTCTGGTTTGATTGATGGCCCTGCTGGGCCTTGAACCGTGGCCTCTTCTTTAACCGGAGTATTGCTGGTACTACATAATTTTTCTTTTTTGACTGCCCCCAACCGCTCAAGCCGAGCAAAAAGCTCAGCATTAATCTTTTTCCCTTTGGTATTATCTTCCACAACTTGGGCGCATTTGGCACGAAAACTAGCAGCTTCGGCTTTAATCGTTTGGTTGTTTGCTTGAAGTTGTGTAATTAAATTGCGCATTTCCTGATGAACAGGGGCAACTGCGGCATTAGCTGCGGCGTTTTTCTCAAATTCAAGGCGCAACATTTCATATTCTTTTTTGAGCTGAGTTAGCGCGTCTTCTAGCGCGGATTTGTCATATTCTAAAACTTTTTTGCCCGAGAGTTCGTCAGCTTCCATGTCTTTGACTTGGTTGGCTTGTGCAGTGTTAACATTTAAAAGGTTTTTCTTGACGTCGGCGATTAGTTGACGGAGGAGAAGGGACTCGTGGTAAATCACGGAAAATTTGGATTGGAGACATTTGTACTCTGTCGTTTCCATTACCGTCTGCTCGGGAATGGCTTGGATTTCTTTTATTAAACTGCAATTTAATTAAAACAAAAATTGTTAGCATTTCAATAATTGTAAAAATGGAACGTTGGCATCATTTTTGGGAATTTTTAAGAATTTGGGAACTGCTCAAATTACACGAAAAAGATTAAATTTTAGAAGAAATTACAATAAATTAGGTTGGACTTTTTATCCAATTTTACAAATACCAAACAATTCTAATAATTAAACCCAAAAAACGAAGCCAAAATTCTAAAATTCAAAAAAAATATCAAAATTACGTGTCAATTTCCTTAAGTGTTGCAAGATGCTGTTGCTTCAATAATTCCAATTCTTCTCTTCGCTTTTCCGCAAGTTCCGTCAGTTCTTCTTGTTCTTTTTGCAAGCAGACGATTTCGGAGGAAGTCAGTAACTCTTTGGACGAGGACGAGGGGACGACGCTCTTCTTCCCCACAAGTTCCTCCAGTTCTTTAACTTTTTCCGTCCAGGAGATCAGCAATGTAGCCTTCTTTTTGCAATCTGAGAGAAAAAAAGTTTAAGATTGATTTTTAGCTGGCAATGGGTGTATTAGAGTAGCGATTTCTAAAACTACTTGTCTTACAATGTTATGTGTACAATAATAATATCATTATAAAAATTTATAACAAATTCTAAAAAATTGAAATTCTCACCAGTATTCAAATCTTCAAATTCGTACTCCAAATCGGAAACTCTGTTTTTGAGTTCATCAATTTCCGTCTCCTCTCCCATCAATTTTTCCGCCAACTCCTTCATCTTTAGTGACATTGTCCTGAATTTTGTATGTAGACTTGTATTACTCAGCTGAACTTGCTTGTTATCCTCCAGGAATTTTATGTAGGCGGCCCTCAAGTCGTCATCAAGCTCTGCAACTGACGCAGGTGTCTCGGCGTCAACTTCCATCTTTAGAATTGCTGCCAGCTTCTCGCTTCGTTGAAAAAGCCGATCAAAAGCCTGAACCATTTTTGTTACGGCACGAGTCGAAACCTGAACCTTTTTTGCTAGTTTTTCGTCCAATTCTGTCTTGTCCCATTTTGCCATTTCGCTAAGAAATGAGGTCGTGGCCTCGTTTTCATTGTTGGACTCAAGTTCGTCACTTGTCTCCGTGTCGAAACGTTGGAGCATGATGCGAATATCTTCGTTGAGCTGATTCCAATAACGATTGACGACATTGAGGACAGCGTCGTCTTGAGTTTGGCGTTTTTCCAACTGTTCGATTCTAGCTCTGAGCTCGTTTTCTTCTTTGGAGCGAGCCTCAAGACGCTCGCGGATTTTAGCGATTTGGAAATTGGCAATTATGGCGTCCATGTCTTCTAACGTGGAGACGGAGACGAGTTTTTTGGGTTCGAACATTATTTTGTGGATTTTACGGGGTGGGGGACCTTCGTCGCTGTCGCCAGAAGATTTTCGGGATGTTGTGGCGCTTGAGGTCGTCGCCATATTGGTGCGGAAGCTGTTTAAAATAATATTTAGTTGGAAATTAAGTTATCAATACTTGTCAAGTTTTGTCTTAGTTCTAACTTTGATAATTTGACGATAAAGTGTCTAGTGGTCCTTAAAGGCCTGAATTTCAAGTTGTTAATTGGAGGAGGGAGTTAATTGAGTTGAATTAAATCACTTTTGAAGCTGTATAAATAAGAAATCAATTATAAATTGAGTTATTGCAGGTCAAAATAGTATTTACCTTGATAATTTTATTGAAAAGTGTCCAGTAATCCTTAATGGCTTTAAATAGACGATTTTAATTACTGAAGATAGTTATTTGCTCTAAATTAGTACAATTAAGAGAGTTTTAAATTAGAAATTGAATCATTACCTTATAATTATTATTGCCTTTTATGCTAATTTTATGCTAAACTACAGAAGGACCCTTTCCTTCCTAAAATTGTCAAATTTAATTAGTGTAGGAAGTTAACGAGTTATTTAAAAAAAACAATCACAATATTCACAAATTAAAATGCCGATCACTGGCAAAGATTTTTTTGCAGACTCGCCTCATATTGCCCCAATAGCAGAAAATTAAAGAGATTTCATGGTATTTGGTATTTTGACCTCTGACCTCGAAGACAATGATCTATAAACCCTTTTAATTGTAATTTCATATGCGAGTGGGCCTCATAAAGTTTCCTAAAAGGTTTAAGGTCGCATGGTCAAACCATTTGTGAGTTATCGATAGATTGCTATTACTGTATTTGCATTGCATGTAATTTCATGAAATTATTAATATTTGACTTTGGAGGTCATGGCCTAAATATTCGAATTTGACCTGAGATGGGACCTCATGAAGCTGCAATCTATTTTTCATAGGTCAAAACGTTTAAAAAGGATGAAGATCCTTCGCCACATAATTTTGTAATGATCAATGATCATCATCATTTAAGAACTTGCAAATATTTGCAAATTGCTTGCAAATATTACATAATAAAGTTAAAAGGGCATGCAATTTAAGCAGTTAATAAAATAAAATCAACTTCAAGTGCATGACACAAACCAACTAATTATAATTACCTTAAATAGATGACCTTCAGCCAAAGTAACTAAAGTCATCTTAATTTAACAGGTAAAAAATGTGCAAACTGTTTGCAGCAAACTTGCAAAAAATATTGCCCTTTGTATGGAAATGAGATGACATTTGTATTAGTATTTTAAGCCAATTTTAACTGTTGCAAGGCCGAAGCTCATTAAATATTAATGTGTTTGGGCTTAAATCTACATTTCCTGTGACTTTGTACTTGAAAACTGCCTAAATTTTAACATCCGCATAATTGTCAATGATCAATTTTTGTCATTTTGTGAATTGTTGTAGAAGAGAAAATGAAGTTTAGCATATCGCTGCCAATTTTGGCGTTAGTTTTGTTTTTGCTTGGCGTCAATTTTTCGCCAGCAGCATCAGTCTCAAGGAAGAAACGAAATGTAGCCCAACTTGGATATCTTGTGGATGCTTACACTTCGTACAGAGCTGGAGCATTGCTACAGGTATTTTTAATAAGTTTCAACTTGCCCCAAAGTTTATTATAATCCACTCCCATCTTCTTTGTGGGTGGGGTTAGAGAGTTAAAAGTATGGGGGAATATTTCACAGAATTGTAAGGCTTTGAAAATCCTGTTTTCAGAAGTTTTTAGTCAAAACATGATCTCAATAACCAGCTTACACTATCGTATCTATTTTTATTTTTTACAAAACTTCCAGCATGGAAATTGGTGTGGAATCGGAGGTGACCGTTCCCACGACGGCTCCTTCGTCGACGCTTGCGACGCCTGCTGCAAAATCCACGACCTTTGTTACGACGACCTTCTCAAACTGACCGAGTCTGTCTCTCTCAACGAGCTTATTGCCAACAATCTTCAAGTTTTCACTTCAAGCCAAAGCAATAGAATTCAATTTCCCCAACAATCCCGACGATGCGTCCCTTATCTTGACGTGTATAAAGTGGCCAAGGGATCGTCACCCGGCTGTCCCTCTGTCGGCGGGCTCTGTTCTCAGCGAGCTTGTTCATGTGATGTCGCATTTGTAAATTGTTTGAGGAGAGCGAGTAGTTGTGGAATATGAAAAAGTTAGAAATAAGAGTTTTTACAAGATGAGAGTTCTATTTTTACCACTTTTGTATACAAGAGTTAGCTAACTAATGAGCTATATTGTATTTGATCTCTAGGATGTTTGTGATTCAGAAATTGTGAATAGTTGGGATTAAGTATTAAGAAATAAAGAACTGTTTATAAATTTTTCTGCAAATTTTGTTTGCAATAATTAGTTTCATTTCTATCTTTAAATGGAAATAGAAATGGCATCAACTTCTGCAGCTTCTACTTCGAAGGAGAGGAAGAAATCTTGTAAATTAAATAGAACCAAAGAAGGGATGAGGTGAAGCGACATTTTGGCCTTTCACTTGAAAGTTTGTGACCCAGAAGTTGACCTGAAAGCCTTTAACCAAAATTTCATGTCGCTGTGTCAAGCTTTTACTTAGATAAAGAGATTTAAGTTCAATCGCTGAACAGACAGACAACAATGTTGCTTCATCCCACAAGTAAATATTTAAAATTTGAGTTTTTTTAATTTAAATTTTTGTGTAGTATTTGGGAGAGGAAAAGAAAGCGATGGAAAACAATGTTCAATAAGATCAAACAAATCCAATAAATCAGCAGTGGAACACATTGTTGTTTATTTACCAGCGAAATGTGAGTTTAGCCTTAAGTTTTGCCATTTATTTATTTGCAGTTTAAAAGCATTTTTTTTTAATATTTGTAAAAAGTTCCGAGTTGTCCTCCAGGACTGGAGAAGTTAATTCCTGTGACGCATCTTTTTGTAAGGCAAGGAATTCGACAACTAGAACCTCGTAAGTTAAATCTCATATAACCCCACAAATTAAATCACTCCCCCTGGTCT